>JANRGW010032857.1:54887-83501 GCA_024733675.1 Psilopsiagon aymara | reverse complement strand
CCGGGGGGAGGGGGATGAGGGGGCCACTTACATGGTAATGTTTCTGCACGGTTCTTTTGGATCATTATGCAGAGCTGTAGCACCAGTTGAGGGGCGCTCTCGAGGAAAGTTTCCAGGAGGCGCAACATATTTACGTCTGCATATTCGTACATCATAGCCCAGTAGAAACGCCGCTGGTGTTCCTTCCGCCTCTGGCTCTGGATCCCCAGGTACATAGTTCGGATATACCTGCAGGAAACAGGAGGAAAAGCTAAGTGTGAGACTTTGGCATACATGGATGCCTGAGGATGATGGGGTTGTGGGCAGTTGTTTGGGTGAGGGAGGTTTTCTGGGGGAAGCGGAATCTGGTGTAGAAACAGGGGTCAATGCAGTTCTAACACAATCTCCTGCAAGATACAAGGACAACTTTTGTATTGCAAGAGTGGGAAACCTCTGACTTGCATCACCCAAACGTGAGGGTAGGAAGTGCTCACAAAACACCTGCACAAGAAAACAACTCATGCACTTTTTTTTCCAAGATGAGGAGAAGCTATTTGACAAATACAGAATCACAGAACCACAGTTCTGTGGTTGGAAGGAACCTCTGGAGATCATCTAGTCCAACCCCTTGCCAAGGCAGAGCCACCTAAAGCATGTTACACACGAACACATCCAGGCAGGGTTTGAATGTCTGAGAGAGGGAGACTCCACAACCTCCCTGGGCTGCCTGTTCATTGCTCTGCCATCCTCAAAGTAAAGAAGTTCTTCCTCATGTTGAGGTGAAACTTCTTGTGTTTTAGTTTATGGCCATTGCTCATTGTCCTGTCGCTGAGCACCACTGAAAAGCACCTGGCACCATCCTCAAATGGGGCATCACCTTCACCTTCAGTATATGTGTGACCCACAACTGCACAAGACCACAGCTTGCCGCTGGTCAGCCATTGAGACTTTGGGCAGTGTTGGGCTAGAAGGAGATGTCTCATGCATGGACAAACACTGCTCTATCATTGCCTCTGTTTCCATATCAGATGTGCAAAGAGACCTGCAAACCTCACCCTGGGGATGCAACATCCCTGCAGGGAACATCTGGCCAGCCTTTGTGAATGGAGCTGAACAAGTTAGGGTAGCACAAGGTACCCAGATATCACAGAATCATAGAATCAGATGTCACAGGACTCATGGCATTAAAGAAAGGAAGCCTCTCTTAACATGATCCTTTCTAATGCATGCTGGTATTAATGGTCTATTATTCAGTCTTATTCCTTCTCATCCTGTATGGTGGCTATAAACTTGTTTGGGATAGGAATTGTTTCACCTAATGCTGACCCTGAAGTTGGTCATCTGCGCTAGTCTGTAGATAGAAATGTCCCCTCCCGGGACTGTTCATCTGTCCCACCTCAGATGCCAGCACGACAGTGGGATGAAGAGCCTTCTGGAGCCTCTGGGAGGGGCTCACAGCACAAACTGGGGTTTTGCCAAAAGGATTAGATCATTCTTTGCCACTCGGAGAGAGATTGCACAGCAAGGAAGAGCAGGAGGAAAGGACGTAAGCCTCGACAGCCCCCGGGTCTCCAAATTACAGGCAGGGACAGGGAGCTGGGAGGGCAGCAGAGGTAGGTCTGCAAGCCCTGCCCTTTCTCCAGCACCTTGTCCTTCCTGCCCGTTCGCAGCGCACAAGCACAGAAGATGAAGTATTCCGAACGACGCAAGGACACAATAAATGACACAGGAAAGCCACCAGATGGGGCTCGACACTCAAATAAACGCCACGCCAGTCGCAGACGGCGCTGGTGACACTGGTGTGACACCCCCAGCACAGCCCGACTGGGGTGGGAATGGTCGCGGACCACTGCTCTTCCACGGACATCAGTCCTCCTCCCCCTCCCCAAAGGGCACAAAGCCACCGCCTGTACTTGGCGTCTCCATAAAAGACCCTACTGCAGGATGACACAGGGATCCCGCCTTCCCTCCCTGCATGCAGGACACTAAACGTAGTTTAGCTGGAAAGGCGATACTGGGGAGTGGGAGCTGTAATGGCTCAAGGAAAGAGTAGAGAAAAGGAGCACGCAGCTGGTGTTTATAGCATCGGCAACACAGCGCCACTGAAAACCAAGGTGGTGCTGCACATAAGGCACTGCCCATGGGCAACACAGCATCACCTCTGTCAAACTCTTCCCAGGGGATATTCCTTGAAGCTGTCTTGCAGTCCTGTGTGGCCTCCCCTTTGCAGGATCCCCATTCCTGCGAGTGCATGAAACCTAAATGCCTCTTCTGAAGGTTAAGCCACCAATTCATCATCCCCCCCAGCCATGGACAAAGAGAATTTATTCATTTTCACCCTGCAGCAGTCTTTTACCTGTTTGCACATAGTTACCATGTAAACCCTTTATTCCAGACTAAAAAACCCCACCATTTCCTTCAGTCCCTTCTCACAGCTCTACATTTTCTAGACCTTTTAGCTTCTGCATTGCCATCCCCATCACCTGTCTCCAGGTTTTGGTTATTTTTAAGACCGTCTTTACTTTCCCAAGCACTCCAGGTTGGCAGAAGCAAACTGCAACAATGCCACTGAGTCACTCGAAAAGACCAAGAAGAAACTAACAGAGACACCACATCCTGCAGTGTTTCCTCCCTGATCTCCAGGGACTCACCACCATCCACAGAGTTAAAGCACGAATATTTTTAACTGGACACAGTGAGAGGACATGCTGCCTATTCATGGGGGCAGCATGCACAAAAGGACATTAAAATACATTGGATTAAATATAATGTCCTGATCCTATCTCCATCAATGGCCAGATCTATGGCAATGACAATAACATCAAACTGTTGAGTCCATGGACCTTTGCAAAGTCCAACTGTACTTCTTCCCCTTCCGCAGATGGGGAAACTGAGTCATGGAGCACCAAAGAGCTCTCCAAAGTCTTCTGGCATCAGAACCCAGATCAAAACATCACAGCACAAACAGGTGAGTGGAGTTTTGCTCTGCCTGCTCATGGTCCTCCATCTAGGGTGGGCATACTTCCTCGACACCATGAAACCAGCCCTGCTCAATCTGATCTGTGCTGGAAGATCCAGAAGGACAAATCTGTCCCTATCCACATGAGACTGTGGCCTCGGGTATCCCTTGGCATAATACTGGCCAGCAAAAGGTCACAGCCTCCCAAATGAATGGTATGTGAGCAAAAAAAGCTCCAAGTACCCTTTGTAGCTAAAGGGAAAAGAAATTTCTCTTTGTACTCTTTTTGGTCGGTACAAAAATGCGGTGCTTTCTCTTCAGCATCCCTTAGACCCGAGTCTGACAAAGAGGAAAAGAAGGACTAAAACCCCATTCCTCTTTGATGCCAGTTGATTGTGAAATTTCAGCAGAGGAAGTACAAGAGTAACTGGGTAAAGCAATATTTCTACCTGGTAGGCTTTCAACAATTAATAAACATCTGTCTAATTAATCAATATAAAATTCCACCCAGCTGTATCACTGGTAACTCTTAACCCTATTTCCAAACACCAATGTGCACCACTGGTATAAGCAGTATTACTCCAATATATCTGCTTCTCTGTGCTACTTCATTTACTTCTTTGAGGGCTGTTTCCTGCCTGTATTAACACTGAATAAGTGCATGCAAACTCTGAAGAAAAAAAGAAATCAGCATCATTTCACCTGAAATTTGTTGCTCTTGGTCAAGCTGGCAGCAAACAGGAGTCTATAATTAGACTTTCAAATCCATACTCAGGCCTGATCTTCAATCTTTAGCAACACGATGCCTCCTCTTACATCAGTGAAAGCCATTCACTGCTCCGTGCTTTAGCAAATCAGGCTAATTTATTTATTTAAGAGCTTAATTTTGGATACAGAAGCTTTACTTTGGGCTTTTTATTTTTCAAATGCTGGCTATATTTATATCCGAGTATGCGTGCGCGTGTATTTTTAGTTCTAAGTCTCATCATGGCTTCAAGAGATAGAACTAATTTGGGGTTGGGAGGGGGATTCGGGGTGATTTTCTTTAAATGCACAAAGGGTTGTCTGTCTCCTCCATTCTGGCAGGGCTCCCAGAATCCCTGTTGGTATAATTACCCTCATGCTTATTTACTACGTATGTCACAGTAGCATACAAACTGCACGGGGCAAAGTCTCTGCTGTCTCTGCGCCAAAGCATGCTTTTAAGAAGCCAAAGCCATCAGCTTCTATGCATTCATTCATTCATTCTATGGAAAAGGATGCTTCATGTGGATGACAGAGGCTGCTCGGCTGTCCCAGCAAGGACTGTAACAGAAATGCCCAGGGATAGGATTATGAAGTTAGAGGGTCTGCCTGTATCATAGAATGGTTAGGGTTGGAAAGGACCTTAGGATGATCTAGTTCCAACCCCTTGCCATGGGCAGGGACACCTCACACACAAAGCAGACCAAAGACCAGCCTTTGTCCTTGGCCAGCTGGCATGACTTGACTCCTTGTGGCTATAGCCATGCTAGGTGGCTTTGGCCAAAACTGCCACAGCCTGTGCTGACACTTTAACAGGGTGAACTATCAAAAGACTGTGCCTGTGCCTTGACACTGCTCAATTTACAGAGGTGGTTTTGAATATCACCAGCAGAAAGGGTAGGAGGATGCCTCAGGCAACAGGCTGGTTGGAAATGAAGAAGATGCTGATGTGTAAGAAGGGTGCAGGAGCACAGAAAGGCTTAGAAACACAGGCCCTGGGCTATGTTTTCAGGAAGGAATAGTTCTGATGGCCTGTCCCACACAACCACAAGCTGACCAAGGTACAAAATCTCAGACAATATCTACAATAGTCAACAGGGGACAAGGGCCGGATTGCTTTTTCTAAAGCCAAAGGGCCAAGACTGAAAACAGAAATGAACTCCTGTCATCCTTCAAAACCAGGTAGTAGCTCCCTCAAGTATTGGGAATGATCCCTAGCCCCTACAGAGTCCTGAACCCTGCCTAGGTCAGGGAGAGTACTAGTAAGCCTTGACCAATCTAGTGATTATACTAAGTTAAGCATCATGGTGAATTTACAATGGCCACAAGCAGGTCTTGAAATTGACCACTTTACTAGTATAGGTATATGGAAAGACAGAAAGGAATAGCATTTGAAGTACTCAGTCCAGTCCCAACAATTCCATGTTGGAAAACTCTTCTTGACCAGCCACAACCAGCACTTGCTTTCAGAGAAGCATACCCTGGCTTGACAAACGGGAGAGTACGCTTGAGGAGCCAGAAACAGACCTCTAGCGGAAGGAGGAGCTCAGAAAACTATCTCTGCTGGGGAGGCTGCGACTTACACTTGCACCACCTTAGTAGGCTTAGCAGGACTTACCAAGAGCAGGAGGGACAGGTACAGCACCCTTCCTAGCATCTCCTTAATTTCCTCCACTTCTCTCCAGAGAACCCTACTTTGCCGTGGCACTACGAGACCATGGCTATGTCCTAGGTGTCATGGCAGCAATACACACCATATGGATG
Source organism: Psilopsiagon aymara (assembly GCA_024733675.1). Classification (NCBI taxonomy): domain Eukaryota; kingdom Metazoa; phylum Chordata; class Aves; order Psittaciformes; family Psittacidae; genus Psilopsiagon; species Psilopsiagon aymara. Next base: position 78,055 of record JANRGW010032857.1, on the reverse strand, counting down.
GGCACCATCTCCCTCCCCATTCCATTGCACCAGCCTTCTCCCTGGGGCTCACTCCTGGAAGAAGAGGGGTGGGATGAGGCGTGTTATTCATCTGACAGCTCACCCTCCTGCTGCCTCCTCTGCCTGCATTCCTGCTCACTCTTGCAAGGGGCCATTATCCTCATGCACCAGAGGGTGTTTACAGCCCACTCCTTGCAAGGGAGGAAATGAGGACATGTGTGACTGCTCGGCTGGAAGGCTTGCAGTGGAGGCTGCCTGAAGGTACCCTTAAAATGAGGTTATGTAAGGCCAGATCTCAGCTGGAGCGAGCTGGCATCCACAGGGCTCTCGCCGTTTACACCAGCTGCGGCTTTGGCCCGCTTTTTTAATTCTAATGAATTATTTTCATCCCAGCAGATATAAAAGGAACACAAGATGCAGCGCTTGAGCAACAGGGGAGCACAAAAGTAAAATGCTGTCTGTTGAAAAGAATCAGAATCAAACTTAGAGTTGCAATCACAATTAATGTGCTCAATATCAACACTTCTTAGGGGTTTTTTTCTCTGTTATAATGTTACAAGTTAGCAATAAGGATTCACAGATGGATAATTATTGTTCCTAGTTCGAGTATAAAAAGTAGTATCTATGGGGCTCATACAGGTGTTGATAAACCACAGCTTTGCCTGGCTGCTTCTACGGCATCAAATTCCTCCAGAAGAAGTGGCTGCATCAGGATCACCTCTAGGGAATGGTTGCTGGCCTGGGCTCATCCTTGAAGGGTGTGCAGGAAATACTGACACCACTGCTAGTTGTGCTGGGCCAACTCATGCTGGGAACCACTGCTGAACTGTGAAAGATCACTTGCTATCTCAAAACAAGAAAGAGCACCTTAATCCTTCTCATAGGACTAAGCAAGCAGTATACCCTTCCTTTAATCCAGCAGCCTCAGAGGTCATCCCAACAACATTTGACTGAATCTCTCATCATTTTGATGGCCTTCATCAGGGCCTGATTTTCAGTGTTGGGATTCTCAGAGCTTTCTGAAATCTTGCTTTTGGCATTTCTTCATAAGGTTTATGCCTAAGAATGAATAAACTGCAATAAAAAGTGAGTTCATCAAGCGTTTCAGTTATTCTCCCTTGCAGTTTCTACCCTCTTCTGTCTTGTAAAACTACCCCTTATGTAGTTAATTGCCTCTATTGGCTCCTATTAAACAATTAATAATCTCTACTCCATGCCTTGTCTTGCTTATTGGAGGATAATGTCACTGAACACAAAACAAGCTTATTCCATCCCTTAGAGACACTTATAAAGTTTAAATGCATGGCATGACATCATCCATGAGTTGTGTAAACCAGCAGGTCACAGAGGACACTCTCCTCCTTTGGACATAGCTTATTGTCATCTTGGTGCTGAACCTGGAACGCCAATATGAGACTTCTTCCACCTCTTCACTTATCACAACATCACTGATTCAGCATCAGGCTTAGGAGTCACTTGCAGCAAGATTACACAAAGCGATTGCATCAAGGTGAGAAAACTGGATTATTTGGCCCATATTAACATTTTTGAGTAAAATGGTACCACAGTTTACTGCATCAATCTATTTTCATATTTTCTAGCATTCACATGTTCCTGTCGGATCATTATTCCCTTATCTTGCTTGCAAACTTCTCTGTGAGTGAGCAAGATTCTCAAAAGCAGAGATCTGTTCCCTTTAGAGGCCAAGGATCAAGTCAAACTTTCTGAATACCGCTAACTCATAGGCATGACAGCCATCTCTTCAGGGAAAACACTGGTCTTCATGGAATTCAAACCTCAATTCTTTAAATGCATGTATTCGAGAGGGGATGATACTTGAACATTCATTTGTATTAGAAAGTTTTGCTTTTGCAAAATACGATTTGCAATTGAAGCAGGTGCTAGAAGGAATGACAGTACAAGTCTTCTGCTGCACAGGAGAAACTGCAATAATTTTCTATTCTAAGCCAGTGAAAAGCTATTTTAAAGCACAGATGGCTTTACTATTCACCAACCATGAACGAGGCATCTGATATATAAAACGTACATTGGGGAGGATTATATCATACACTGATAGCATAACTTAGGTTGGAAGGAATCTCTAGAGGTCTATGGACCAAGCCTCGCCTCCAGGTGGGGATAACTCTGAAGTTTGAGAAGAATGGTCATGACCTTATGCAGCTGAGTTTCGAAAATCTCCAAGAATGGACACTGCACAACTTCTCTGGGCAACCTATGCCAGCACTTAGCCATAATCATTGCAGCAATAATTTCCAGCTCAAAATCATTTCCACTATTTAAAGAAAGTCTACAAATCAACCCCTCCTGGAAAAGAGTCAATTCCATCGAATAGTTGGAGACAATACAATCATAATGCTGTAAGATTTTTAGGATCTTATTCCTGCAGCTTTGATATCTGCAGGCTGATTTAACTTGCTCTTGATAATTCAGGGGCTCTGATACACAAAACAGGGATCTGTGATTGACAATTTCTGAGTAATGTTCTCAGCTCCTTGGAAATGATTCCTCTGGTTGCAATGCCATCTGAATGGAACATATACACATATCACGTCCTCTGAGGCATCGTTCACAGTCTGTGTTCAACTCCCTTTTACTGATGGCTTAAGCAGGTATTTGGGACTGCAAGACCACATGGCAGAGCTGCAGGTGTGCATTTCATCTTGCTGACAGATACCAGGGTCATCACCTCCAGCAGATGCATGGAGCAGAAAACTGGGGCAAGGGCATCACTGCAGCTAAAGCTTTGGAGACCAAAACTGGGTGAGCTCAATCTGAGGGATGTTTCTGGGATTCATCTTTGTGACTATTCTCCTTTCCTAGTTGCAGAGTAGTTTCCTCTGACTCATAGACTGAAAGATCACAACCAGAAGATGAGAAACAAATCATGAGAAAGCACTAGCCCACATTCTGGCACTAATTTGTCAAACTTCCACAGATCTGGTTCTTACTGAGATACCCACGCTTAGCCAGAGCCTGGCCAGCATTTCTTTATTTGCAAAACCAGTCATGAATGTGTTATTGGCATGTTCATTATAACCCTAGTTTTGGAAGTGGGTTTGCCCACGCAGCCTCTCCTTGCCGCATCCCAATGGGCTGTGGAGCTTCCATAGATATCCAGGTTGCAGAATCCCTATTTCCAGATCTTTGCCCACTAAATCAGCGCAGGAGCTACCATAGTTTTGAGCCAGGCTCATAGGAATCATGTTTGTGTTTACTTCTCAATTACTTTGTGAGACATAGAGACCTAAAACAGAAAAGAAAAACCCCAAAGACCTCTTCAGCACCAGGGTATGAATGCCTTTTTTTGATTTTAATGTGGGAAGCATCTCTGTGCTGCATAAAGGAGCAGGCAGTGTAGCAAGGGCTGCTGGAGAGGGTATCAAAGTGATGGGTGCAGCAGAGACATATCACAGCATCTATCACACGGTCTCACGTCCGAGCACTGAGGCAGATGCTCTTTTTTATCACAGATTCTCCCCTCCCAAAATTAGTTATGAATACTTAAGCCCCATTCCCTTTTCTCTTTTGCACATACTTATTTACTTAAAGTATACTCCAACACCTAGTGCTATTGCCTCCGGCAAAGCCTTCTGTTTTAAATCAAAGCTGTTAAATAGCTTTACACAGAAAGAAGGAAGTTGAATTCAGACTGAATTTTTGCTTGAAGTGTGTTTGAGCTAACAGGGTTTAGAGCTAGGGCCCTCCATTTGGAAATAAAACTGGTCTTAGGCCTATAAGAACAGATGCAGCCAAAGTCTTTGACAGTAAGTGGTGGTCTTTCAATTGTCTTGGCTCCAACCAATGGAAGTTTCAGGGCAAATTCAGAGAAATGCCTGAGGGCTCCCAAAATCCAAGGCATGATGCTACAGGGACACATGGGAATACTTACCTTGCCCTTTCTATAGGATGGGCAACATTACAGAACTTAGCCCTGGTGGTCTTGAGAAGTGATCTGGCATCACTTGGACTCAACGGAGACACAGGATATCTCAGGAGAGGAGAAGTTTGCATTGCTCTGGGAGGCTAAAGACAGTGCCGAATCTTCATTTCCTCATAGCTCTCTGCAAGCCTCCAAGATCCCTCAGCAGAAGATGCTCAGCAGCAAACGGGAAAGCCATGCCATTTACTAGCAGTGAATTCCTTGTAAATGGAGACATAACAGGGTGGTTTTCTTGTCTAAGAGTTTTCCACTTCCTGAGCAATTTAACCATCCACTTTGGCCCAAAGATCGAACAGAGACTGCAGCTTGCTTGGGGTCTAAACCCTCAAAAACTTATGAGAATCCCAGAGCCAGAGGAACACAGCTGGGAGTTTGACCACTCACTCAGAGGGAAACATTTCCTATTCTGGCTGCTGAGGAAATGAGGCGGTCACATCTCCCACTGGGAGATCAGAGAGCTGATACAGGAACTGATTTGGATTCTAGGATATTAATCACTGAATTTACAGTATTTACTTTCTCCACGGCCATCAAGGTCACTGATGCTGAAGCGGGACCTGAGATGACTAGACAAGACTTTCCCATACAGCAAAGTCTATTGTAACCCCCATGGACAGTGTCTTTGTATTGCTGAGGAGGTGGATGTTTAACAGCATGCCAGAAAACCACCATGCAACAGAAGTTCAGGGGGAGAGGGCCCTGCTTAGGAAAAGGGGAACTAATTCTTGAGGACATGGCGAACATGACAAAAAGCCCCTGTCTGCTGCAGAGCTGCCAGGGGCAGAGCTGTAGGTTGCTGCCAGCTGCATCATGCTCTCTCTGCTATTTGCATCCCCTTCCTGGCACACACTGCTGCAGACCAAAGCACCAGGGCTCCCTAGGGCCAGCAAACCTTCCAAGCACTGTTCCGCAGAGATCAGGAATGCTGGGTCCACCCCAGCCTTGCAAGACACCATCAGGAACCTGGGACTACACATTCAGCAGCACGTCCCCATCTCATCTATGCTGCAGGGGTCAAAGGCATCGCTGGAGCAAAGGTCCCAATGTGATGGCTTTGCATGAGGGTTGAAACTGTCGCCTTCATTTTGCCATCCGTTTGAGAAGAAGGGAGATAACAACTGGGTGAGTGCCTGTGAAATCCTGGAAGAGCAGCCTCAGATCCCGGCTATTTTTAGTTTCACGGAAGCTGTGCATACATTAGCAAGGCGCTGCCTTCCTTTCTGGGTGCACACGGCTCTGAGAACTCTCACGGCATCCTCCCAGCCTGACAGAAAAGAGTTTAACCCTTGTTGTCTCATCACAGCCAGCTCCATCCAGCTGCACCTTGATGGGGACCAGAAAAGGGGGTAGAAAGGTTTTCATGACCATTTTGGCTCTAGACAGATGGAGGAAGAATTGAGAGGGGTCTTTGAGCCATAGCTCTTGCATCATTTTATCTGGGGGGAGGAGCATGGATCTTAGGGACTGGAAGGCAACTCCAGCACAGAAATGGCTTCTAACTCGCATCACCATCAGCTCTTGCTGGGAAACAGCCATGCTACAGGGTGAGAAGGGCAGGGAGGAGTTTAGTCAGTTTGCAGGACCAAAGAGCTAATGCCTCAACTCCAATGACCTTTGGTGATGGCTGAGATGGATGCAATTCATGAACCACCATGTGTCACCATCAGTCCACCCACCATGAGATGCTTAATCCAAACCTGCAAACTTTTAGCTACGTAACCTCTTGTGAAATTAAGACTTCACCACCACACAGGCTCCCCAAGTGCTTGGTGTCACATCTCCTTCCTCCCACTGGCTGTGTTTCCCTTGTCCAGACACATCACTCAAGGAAAAACATGTTCTGGACCCATAAAGCACCCACAAAGGGGATCAGGCCAGGAATGGGGCTCGAGACGACAAGCTCACTGGAATGCACAACACCTTTCAATACACCATTAACAGAAAATAATTGCGAAGTTTACTTCTAGGCTTCTTCTCCCAGGAAAGAACGGAAAGCAACTCCTGCATGAGGTGCATGCAGACGACCTCCGCACTTCACACCCACAGTGCGTGTCAGCTCCGTTGCCCATGCACTTTAACATTTTCCAGCTCTTTAATATTTATTACCTCTGCTGCTTTGTATTACTCATCAGCTATTCCTGGCCAGAGGAAATGTACTGGCAGGTTCTGAAGTGTGTATGTACTCTGCTCTTTAAGGGGGCTATAAGTACAACAGCAGTCTTGCAAACATGCACACACTGCACTGCGTTTGGGCATCACAGTCTCCTGGGGCTTTTGAGGTACTTGGTACAAGAGAATCAAATGAGCCTATCCATTCCCCCACAATGGCTTTTCAAAGGCCACAAGGATGTAGTAAGCCATCAGGAGAGGAGATAGAGCACTTTGGGAAGGTATAGGAGCCCTTACCTCAGCACATTTGTGCTGAACCCTGCAGAAACACCCCTTTTCCCCTCAGCACGCTTAGGGAGCTCACATGAGTATCCTTCCGTGCTTTACTTGCAGTTATTTTACAAGTCTCCTCCCAGCCCTTTGATTAACCACAAGCCTGCCAGCAGCTTTCCCTACGTAGACCATTTATTCCAGGTCCTGGGAGCTCTGGGGCTCCCACTAGGGATATATTATAATGAGGCAAGTCAAACTACACAAGAGCCTATGAGTGGCTGCATTTGCAGCTGTTTCATTTAATAGGTACCTCCCAATTAAGACTCATTCTCTATAACATGACAGGAAGACTACTCTCTAGTGGTCATGTTCAGGAGAAGAAACAGCCCAAGTACAGTATTCGCCAGTATTACAGTAATTCTTCCTCTTCTTCTACTAATTTGAAAGGAGCTTTCTGCTTGGAGCTTCATAAAAGTGAAGCCACCTGACCATGTCCTCACTCCTACAACCCTTCAGGTGCAGCTGAATCTTTTCATGCCTTGTAACTTTACCCAAGTGTCATAAATGCAGTCACAGGAGCTTTCTACCAGTGAACAGCATCTGAGCTGTGAGATGCAGGATCCTGCAGCCCAGCCTGAGGGTTGGATGTTCATGCACAGTCAGGTGCAGAAATGGAGGCAGAAAGTGACTTTTCCCAAGCTAATGAGGGAAATCAGTGTCAGGGTTGGTGGATTGTAATTTAAGATATGATATATGACAAATAGAATAGAATATACTAGAATAGAATGAGATAGAATAGAATAGGATAGGACAAAGCTTAGCTTAAACCATCTAGTCCAACTGACAACCTGGGAGGTCCTTGTTTCCCAGCTGGATGGGCTCCTTGTCTCCTTAAGGAAGTGCAAGGTGCATGCCTAATACAAAAGAAAAGCAAGCCTTTCATTTTCACACATGTTCGTTTGACCTCCTGCTACTCAAAATGCTTCCCCAGACCAAATGAATGCCTTTTGCCTGCCTGACACAGCCAACGCAGCTGCCCTGCACTGCACGGAGGATGTTTGCATTAACATTGACGATTGTAAATGCTTAGACGAGATATATCCCAGAAGCACCAATAAATTGATGAATGCATTGATCTAGACATGACTCAGGAGTCACCATTGAATAATCTCTTCAGGCACCTTCCTCTGACTGAGCCCGTGCAGAGTTTGTGCTCTCATCAGCAAAGCAGTAGAGGTCTTTTCCATCTTGCACTTCTGCAAGGGAAGGCCAGCTTAAATGACATGTGGGGGCTATTGATTTCCGTAATGAATGAATGGATTTTCCCTCCTGTGCTCACACTCCCCATTCCTCCTGTGGAATAATTCAGCACTTCTGTCATTTACTTCCCAAATGCCTCTCTGAAGTGCAAACACGCAACCTCTCCCTAATGACATTGTGAGCTCTCTCCAAAGCCCTTGTCTGTCTCCTCTGTTTCCCCCTGCCTTCTCGGATCTCACACAGCACTACCTCCTGAAGGGAAGATTTAACCTCACGCATTGAGGCAAGGATCCCAGGCAATGGGGAACATGGAAGTTTTCCTCCCAAGGAAAGAGGCATGTGGCCAGGGGTTGTGTAAGCTCAGGCTGTGTCAGACGCTGCAGAATTGACTGGGAAAGGTGATGCAACTGCCTGTTGGGATGAGCCTGGAAGAGATTCATGCACTCCGGGGATCTGCTCTCAGACAGGAGCAGAGCAGATGTCATGGTCATTGAGGAGCTGAAGGAAATACAGCTGTGGATTATGCAGTTATGGGTTGAAGAAAAAGCTGTGGTCAGCTGAGAAGCAAAGGATGTCTTCTTGTGGCTACAAGATGTCTCACTTCTAGCCCAAAATGTCCTTTCTCCCTGCCTCCATTGGAACCACCTCCCAGTGTCTCCATAGCCTATCTGCTACAGCTGGTCTCCTGCTTTTGAGACCCTGCTCTTCCCATCATCCCACATTCCAGTGACCTGTCCTCCTTTCAACCTGCTGCCCTGCGGCTGTTGGCCACAGCTTAGGGGAATTGCTCTGCGGTGGAGGGATGTGCCAGCTACCTGTGTACATGTTTAAAAGAGCCCTTTTGCAGGCACAGTGCCCAGATGCTGCCTGACTCTGTTAGCCCTCCTGCCCCTACAAGTCCCCTCTTGCCCTTCACAGGAGTCAAGACCTCAAACATCACGGGGCACAGCATATGTCACCTCCTAGATTTGCAGAGATGTTGGAGAGACCTGCTATCAGCAACCAGTTGAACAAGCTCTGAATTATGTCCTGCCCATAAACTTGAGATTGCAGAGCTCAGGATTCTACCTGCCACCTTTGGGAACTGGGACCTAACATAACCCTGCCATTGCAAGCTTTCAATCACACTCAGGTTGCCCTTTGCCTCCAAAGCTAAGCTGTGTCTGGTGAAAAAATTGCAGCTAACTCCAAGCATCTTATCCCAGGAAGTAAATCCCTCAAATCCCAGTTTAAACTTCAGATATGAGTCCCCTAATCAGGTTAGCTACAGCAGGCTGACAGAGAAGGGCCCACCCAATACCAGTGGCACATCTAGGCCACCAAGAGTCATCGTTTCCTCTTCTATCCCCCCTGCTTCCAACACACCATCCCACATGTTGTTCCAGACCTCAACACCTAACTAGAAACAGCCCCTGTGCCCTCTCCTGCCATGCAGGGGAGTGCTTAGGTAGGCTCAGAGCCCTTCATGTAGGTTCAACCTCCTTTTATGGGTTCAAATCCCTCCTTGTGGGCTCAGATCCCTTCTTTGCTAGACATGAGGGAAGGGCCAGCAAACACAACAGGCAAACCCATTAACTACCCTGAGCCATCTGAAGAGACAAGCTCTTAGATTCCTGTGTTGGGGCTACTGTGCAGGATACGCAACACTTAAACATCTCCCGATTCACAACAGCATGTCAGGAAGACGCCTGTCTGCTGGCTTGGAGGCTGGACTGAAGAGGATAATACCAAGACTCGATTCCCTGCAGTCGGAAATGCTTCCTCAGCCACATGGGGTGGCCGGGTGCCAGCGGGCTCAGTGATGAACATGGTTCCATGTGGACACCCTGTTGGAAAGAGGATGCTGCCGGCTTGAGTCATCTCCAGGCTACAGAGGGAACTAAGCCTCCACCTTCTACCCCCTGCCTGCATGCCCTGCCTCTTGAGGTGACAGCTAAAACTGGGACACCAGTTCTATGCCTTTTAAGGTAGCTTTGTGAATGAATCCTGTTTCCCTTGCTTTTCTCACACAAACTTTTCCTCTGGGCTGCAAGGGACATTTTGTGTCAAATGTTTCCCCCCTCTGATACCCCCAAGCCTCTGGGGTAGCCCTAGGTTCAGTAGTTGTTTGCTTCAGCTGTTTGCAGCTTTTTGTTGATGCTCAAATTCATGAGTCCAAAGATATTTTCTGGAGCCACAGAAGTAGACGCAAATCTCCTTGAATGGGATTTCCTTTCCTACTTCAGCTGTCCAAAAGTGGAAAAGCTAATTTAAACTCATTGTTGCCATCCCATCTTCTATCAACGGAGAGTGAGAAAGACATTTCCAGAAAGCCATTCATCCCATCACAAGATAAGTGTCTACAACACCTCCCACAGATTTCCTGTCTCCTCCCCTTGACTACAGAAGGGTCCAGACAAGTAGCTGAGATCTGGTGGCTGATACCAGATGTCTCCCATCTCCTTGGCATCACTTTCCTGTCAGATGCCTCTCCTCCTTGTCATGATGCTGGTATGCCATTTTGAGGACTTCCTTGAGCTGGATGCATATACTTCCCCATGGAAAAGATTTGGGGGACAGGGAGACTGTGGCAGTGCCAGAGACCATGCTAACAGGTAGGAAAGGATTTTTCCTGTGGGAGTAAAGTTCACACTGAAACTGAACACATTCCCATCTGACAGCTGGAGTAGGAGCTCCCAGAACTGGCTGGGATATTTTTGTTCCAGCCGTCTCTTCACTTGGCCTTCTTTTATTTTGTAGAGCAGATACACAGCCCTGGGAAGATGACACATGCCATGAATAGCTCTTATCAAGAATAGACCCTGTCCCGTAGCTTCCACATCCTCCCCATGGGGAGGAGTAGTCTTGCCTTTCACTGAAAGTCCTCACAAAGGACAATCCTGTGCCTAATCAGAGGCACAGGACAGTTTGCATTACAAGGGACCTTAAAGCTCATCCAGTCCCAACCCCCTGCAACCCCCAAGTCCCTGCATGCTCCTGAGTGCAAACACCTTCCACCAGACCAGGTTGCTCCAAGCCCCATCCAACCTGGCCTTAAACACTGCCAGGGATGGGGCAGCCACAGCTTCTCTGAGCAACCTGTGCCAGGGCCTCAGCACCCTCACAGGGAACAACTTATTCCTAGAACCTCATCTAAATCTACTCTTCTTCATAACCCTCAAGCTGGATTCTCCAAGGCATCCCTGAAGAAGCTGGAGACCAGAGGCAAAACTCATAGGTGTCTGGAACTGTTTCAGAGGGTATCAAAGATATCCACAGACTGCTAGCAAGCAGGTTACACGGGCTGTAGAAGACCTGTGCCTTTCCAAACCCATAGGTGGGGGTGCACTGGGACACCCCTAGCACCTTGAATGGCGCTGGGTGCCTGGTTTGGACAAATGAATGGAACTCCTGGGTCTCAGCCCAGGAGAATCTTCATAACTCTATCCCGCCAGAGATAAGAAAGTAGGCTCTCCTCCTCCACATGCTATTAATTCCTCTATCTACACACTGCCTGTGGGGAACCACCCAGTTTATTCTCCTCACGCCTGGAGATCTTGCCCTTCCCTGGCCCCTGCTGCCCATTGCATGCAGCAGCTGTAAGAATCCCTCGCTGTGAGACTGACAACATAGTCTACACATCCCTGCAAGCCACAAATACTGAGACCCACCGTCCTTGCAACCTCCAGGGCTGCCAGTCCTCCTGTCACCAGCTATGTCCTTTGACAAAGATGTCACTGTTCAGTGCTTAGAAAAGAGAAGCAGCATATAAAGGAAGTCTGGGAGATCGCTCAGTAGACTTGTTGGCAGCAGAGTGGTATATGGGCAGAATACATCTCTGTGAACAGCGTTGTTTATTAAGGCAGTAAACAGGGAAGGTTTGGAGATGTGAGGGAGCAGGACAGAAGTCGTGCAGAAGAGCCAAGACACTCTACACAAAGCCTTTGCTCCAGTATTCCATCAGCAATATGAGTAAGTGCAATCCCTCTCATTTTTTGACTTAGGACTAGCGAACAGTTCTACAGAAAGCCAAATGTCTTAGTTACTGATCTATTTAGTTATAAATCTATTAGTTGTTCACAGCAGGTTATTCAGTGCTCACAGCCCATCAACCCTACATTAAAGTTATTCATAAATAAATCCTGTTTTGCTCTCCAATTCAGCCAACCCTTCTGACCACTATTCTAGACATGCTTTATTTTAGCAAAGGGTAAAGTAACTTGTCCCCGACTACAACACAGGGTTGAGAGACCTGGACAAAGAACCCGGGAGTCCTGGCTCCCAGGTATCACTCTGATTCATATTACAGCAATGTTAAAAGGCTTCTGCTGAGATCAGAGTTTGACTGTACTGAGTCGGGTGCATACATGCAGTAAAAGACAGCTCTTGCCCTAAAGGATTTACAATCTAAACTGACAAGGACAGAAACACAGCAAAGGAAAGGATGTGTTATTAACAGCAGGGGACCAAGGCCTTGAGAGATGCAATAAATTGCCTGCGGTCACAGAGGGAGCTTGTGGAAGAGCCAAACCCCGACCCTTGATTTCTCACTGCGCTGTCTTGTCTCTCAGCCATCAGGCAGGTGCATGCCAGGTATCTGGGTGAGTCAGGAGCTACTGACAGTTCAGGTGAGGCCAAGGCCCCCACCAAAAAGCACAGCACAGCACAGATGCATTCTTGCCCCTGACCCATGCTGATTTGCACATGACTAGGAGCAGAAAACCTGCCTCTAACACCACTACCTCTTGTGCCACTGTCATTGCCTGTCAGCCGTCTGTGGGTCACACAGTTGGGTCCCCTCCAAGCCTGGTTAAAGGGGTCAGTTTTGAGGCTGATAAACCACTCCAGGTAGTTCTATAGACTGGAGAGAAAGGAAAGTGAAGCTGAAATCATGTTTTCTTAGGAGAAACCTGCCTGAAACGGTAGGTTTCAGGGGCACCTGGCTGAAAGAGTGATCCTCAGCGAGTGTGCTGTGTTGGGCACAACACTGTGCGAAGACTCCAGTGAGGCTTGTTGATCATTTGAGTCTTGTCAGGTCATCTTATATCATGATGAGATTATCCCACCTGTCTGCGTACACATGCCCTACAACGCTCCACATCTACCTGCATGTGAGAAAGCACATGAACACAAATAAATTTGCTCTGTTTACTTAAGCAGAGGCTGGTATTGCTTTATGGAGATTTGGCCTTTGACATCAATCCGTTTTCCATTAGCCTACCAAAGCTCCTTGATTCTCAGGGATGGCTTTGAACCATAGCAGGGATGCAAAGGATATTTATACTACTCAGTGTAACGCGTAAATCCAAAGAATTTGAAAATAGGAATAGAAGTATTTGATTTCAGTTGATAAACACCCATAAATTTAGGTTCTTGCCTTGTCACATCCAGTTCTGGGTTTCATTTAGCTACTTGTTGTCAATTTTACCATCTCCAACTGTTCAGGAGTTTTAATGGTCTGATCTGCAGGGAAAAAAGAGACACGGAAGAAGCATGGTAGGGTTGAGGTTTGGACTCTCCAGAAGTGACAAACACCAATAAAAACAGCAGTCAAAAAATAAAATAGTGTGCTTACCCATTGAAGCTGTGTTTTAACAAAAATAAATGTCAAGTCCTATTGAGACAACTTAGCATTTTTATTGCTGAGAGACTCTGCATAGGAAAGGAAACAGAAACAGAGAAATACAGATGACTGTATCTGCACCCCCATGGCTATGCCCCAGCATTGCTGGCCCATACTAGACATTTTGTGGTCATTACACTGGTTTCTATTCTTAATCCATAACCATCAGAGGTCTAGCCCTCAGACAAGGATAGCACTAATGTAGGATGTCAGTGTGATTTGCTCATGGTCTTAAACAGCAAAATCTGTATTTCTGAGGTCACCCTGCCTCCATTTGGTCATAGCTTCAATAGCAACCTGGTCTAGTGGAAGGTCTCCCTGCTTGTGGAAGGGGATTGGAACTGGATGACCTTTAAGGTCCCTTCCAACCCAAGCCATTCTGTGATCCTGTAATTCTATGTTTCTATGCTTCTATGTTTCTGCTGTGGAGCTGCTCTCCTTTTCCTGCTGCCCGAGAATCCACACTGGATTATAAATGGTTATGATACCAGTGAACAGCTTACTGCTTTGGGTGCTGTCAACATCTGCATGTAAGCCCCTGTATGCAGCCATGGCAATGAGGAATTCAAATGATCTGTTTCATTTCATCTTCTCCTTGCAGCATGCCATCACTGGAACAAACATTCCCATGAATCATTTGTGCCAAATCATAGAGTCCCTGCATGCTTCTGAGTGCAAACAAGCACTCCTTACATGATGTTTGTGAAGCCGAAGTATTAGGTGAGGAATGATCAGTTTTAGGGCTCATGTCATTAGTTGGGTCAAGAAAAAGAATTATTTTTAACATGGACCTTTTTTTCTGGTGTCTGGGGTCTCACATAAAGTAATTAACTAAACATTTCAGGGCCCTTTCCTTGCTCTGAGACTAAGAGGCACATCCATGCTATTGAACTCTCTGAGCCTTCAAAATGGGGTGGGCACATCTTGCATTTGCAGGGAATGGGATGAGAGTGGGGGCTTCAGACAGCAGTACAGCTCTGCCATAGCTGCAACAACGCAGTGTGCTCTCACAAACCAGGAAGGACAGGTTGTAATAACGCCTTATGTCGATTTATTGGAAACATTTAATATTGTCACTCTTCTCCCATGGGAAAGCATCTCTGACTCCGGGAGTGTGGGCCAGTCTGAGACAGCTGTTGCCTCTGCAAAGCCTTAGTCTTCCACAGGGTCCTGTCCCAGAGAACTGAGAGCCTGCTTGTTCCCAGGCAGACCCCCGAAGAAGGGTAAAGTCTTCAGGGCAGGACCCAGTAATTCATTACTATGGTTCCAGGGACACCTTATAGCAGCCTTCCGCTACTTAAAGGGGGTCTACAAGAAATGTGGAGTGGGTCTTTTACAAGGGCATGTGGTGACAGAATATGAAGGAATGGCTTTAAACTGACAGAGAGGAGATTTGGATTAGATATTACAAAGAAGTTCTTCCCTGTGAGGGTGCTGAGGCCCTGGCACAGGTTGTCCAGAGAAGCTGTGGCTGCCCCATCCCTGGCATTGCTCAAGGCCAGGTTGGACAGGTCTTGGAGCAACCTGGTCTGGTGGAAGGTGTCCCTGCCCATGGCAGGGGGCTGGAACGGGATGAGCTTTAAGGTCCCTTCCAACCCAATCTGTTCTGTGATTCCATGATTCTGTAATTTTCTTCATAATACAGACTGCTTATTTGTGCATTGCACTCCCTAAGAAACCCAGGATTAAAAAAAATCACCCTCAAGCAGACTTTGTGTTTGAGCTAGTGCCCTTGGCTTTGTAATCTGCCCCACTCCCCCTCCTTTGGCTTCAGCCACCCTCAGTGAAAGTTAATTTAGGATGCCAGACTTCAAATGAAAAATGGTGTTTGCCTGGGAAGCTCCAGACTGAGGTCAGCTGTCCGTGAAGGGAGATGGATGCAAGGAAGGGGTATTCCTTGCTTTTAAGAATATCAAGGACAACCCCCCCAGGAGGCAAAGCCATGTCTGAAATCCCTGCTGTTACACCTATCAAAGGCAGAGAGCTTCCAGGTGATTGCCACAGCACCGTTCTCACCATCATCATTTAAATAACACAAAGCAAACGAAGGTATAGTAGTAACAAAGCTTTTCTTCATGGATCACGTTACTCTCAATCAAGGTCTTCTAACAGCATGTTCCCTTATAATATTACTGCACCATAATGGTGTCTTCAAAGCCCAGCAATGCCATTGAAGAGCCAGTGATATTAAGTAAGGTATTTTCCTTCACAGTGGTGAAAACTGCAGTGCCTTCACCCATTCTACTGAATAATGGAAGTGTTTCTGCAAGCTTGCCATGGTAATTTAAAATCAATTTTACTTTTGTATCCCATTATAACTTTTGCTACAGGAAATTAACACTTTAGTAAATCATATAATGTCTGCAAGAACAACAAAGCACATTAAATGTACTGCAAGGTTTGGTTGGTTTGCAATGAAAAAAAACCCCAATGGATAAAACCCAGTGGATATATGTATTATAATTTAACTACTTTTGTAGCACATCAGCTGTGAGAAATGAAAGGAGAGTAGGTGAATCTGGAATGGACCACAACATCTGCTCAGTAATGGAGAGGAACACGCCCAGCCACTTAAAATCAAAAGGCATCCTTTGAGGTATGTTCTTGGATTGTAGAAAACAAAGTGATTGTACAACTGGGACTTCTCACATCTCAGTTATCACTTTTAATAGCTTTCATTCAGCGTTATGCAGGAGAAGTATGACTACATCCATGCTAGAGAACCCAGCAGCATGCAGGAATGTGGAAAATGGCTGAAGCCTAGAAGTCCACACTTAAGCTGTTAGTGTCATCCTTGAACAGCTTTGCACCAGGAAAACTAGCCTTTTCCTAGACAGTTCCCAGGCATGGTTGAGGAATTAGCTGAAACCAGGGACCATTTACAATAAAACATCTGGGGTGTTGCAACATCATTTTGATTGTTGGTGGATTTGATTGTGCAAATGTGAGCAGACCACATAGGTCAGTCTCAAGGTGTGAGAAAAGTCACTGATTACTTCCCTGGTTTAAAAGTAGCCACAAAATCTGGGCTTCAAGTCCCATGTTACATATTTTTCACCTGGAATACAACAGAGAGAGCTCCTTTTTATAAGGTGTGAGGTTTATTATATGGAAACTCCATGTATGGGTCTAGAAGACCTTTCTCCATAAACCAAAGAAAGCACACAGCAGATGAAAGCATATCTTTGGGTTGAAAATTAAATTCTCTTTCAATCTTCCAGGTGCTTATACGATAAAGCGATCAGAGACTGCAGTGACAGACAATATTGTGCCAATTAGATAGATTTAAAACTCCACTAAAATGATTATGGCATTTCTTTCTACTAAATGGAGATCGAGTGAAGCAATGCACGTAACTTTTTTTTTGTTCACTGAAGAACCACAGAAGAAACTGAAAGAGCAGTGATGCTGGAGGCAGCCAGTGAGAGCAGAGCCTCACTTGGTAGCCTGTGGTGGGTAAGGGCTCAAGTTCAGATCCTTGCCCAAAAATCAGACCAATGTAGCAGGGGTGGACTTAGGACTGGGGAAAACATAGGTGGCTTGTCCCCAAAAGAGGTTGTGTCCAGCCTGCACATGTGGGTCAGGTAATGAGGCTCTGGGAGAACAGATGCCATCTGCTCGTATGTGCCATTCGGAGGAGCCTGAATGGCCAAAGCACCACCTTGCTGTGTGATTGATGGCTGTCAGCCCCATAACCAGTACTGTGGAGGGGATAAATAAAACTCACTTCAGCTTGTTGCCCTACAAAATTATGTTGGATATGATCTGTACCCAGGTCTTCTGCTAGCTGTCAGTTGGCTTCACCAACTGATTATAAGGTGCAGTGGAGGACCCTATTCACCCTCCTGCATTTGGGAAATGATGCTTAAACCCTCTGGTGATGCTGGTGTGAAAGTCACAACTGTATCTTCCATGGCAAATGAACTGCTCCACCACTTTGGACTTATGGGGCTTGTTTTCTGCCTGCTTCCCCACTGGTGAGCAGAAGTATCAGTTACCTCCAGCCCTTTCCCTGACTGTCACTTCAATAAAAGGCATGTTAAAAAGGAGAAAAAAGAAATTCACCTGTCTCTGAGGTCCCCCATTTAAATTACTACAGCCATTCAAAAGCGATGTTTCATGCTGTCCAAATCTCCAGATTATCCAGCCCAGCTCTTTATATGCACAAGATATAAATAAATAAAAGAAGGCATTAGGCTGGGCCTTCATCTCCTCTCCTGATGCCTGCTTTCAGCCCTTGCTGTCAGCAGTCCCCTCCTACTATCAGAGGAATCAAAGGTGAAACCGGCTCCAACATGACAAATAACAAAAGCACCGGCTTCTCACTCCTGAGCCACGAGTCATTAGGAAGTTCCAGCCTTTCTCCCAGTTGCACATTAATGAGCGGAGAGACAGCTGAGGATGGCTTTGCTCTGTGTTTGAGAGGCAGCTCGGGAGATGAAACCTACCATTCAGTGGCTTTCACAGGAACATCACTCCCCTCCCAGGCTCCGGAATAACCTCATCAAAACTGGTATGTGCAGGCGGGCGCAGCCTGATCCAAAGGATGGAGGAGGGTAGGGGGCAGTTGCAGAAAGCCCCTCTGATCAGCCCCTCATTTCCTCAGGGGTGTATTATAGGTGGGTGTGTGAATTTTATATGCAAGATAACTTTGGGATTAACGCCAGTTCGCACGATTGGTGAATGGACATGCTAGGGTGGACATTTCGCATGGACTTAATAAGAACCTCCGCAATGGTGTGGTGAGCCTGGACAGGACTAAAATCTGTTTCGCCTTCCGCGCCTTGGTGGCATTTGTAAAACAGCGGCAAGTAGGTAAAGGTGTGACAGATGGGCAGAAAGTCTATGTCTACAGTGGCAAAACTTCCTGCTACCTTTTAGTCTCCCTCTTCCCCATGCATGCCAGGGTATGGAAGAAGCACTTGGCTACTTCATAAGATGGTACATGGAGCGAGGAGTCCACTTTGGATCCAAACCCAAAAACCTTCCCATGAAACCTTTCCCAACAGTGGTGCTTTGCCATCTAAAACATTTCCTTTTGACAAATGGACATCTTCCTTCTGGGGACAGTAAGCAGCCTCACTGTGAAATGCTTTGCTTGTGTTCATGAGTATTTTGCCCAGACACAGACACGCAGGGACCCCCTCCCCTGCCATGTAGCACAACTAAGAGGTCTGGGCTCTGCAAAGCCTCTTAGGAGCTGGCAGGGTGTCTCATAGGCTTCCTGGTGCACAGTAAGTCCTGGGGGATCACTCACGCAGGGCCACACGACTACGATGTTGCATGGGCAGGCACATGGAGAAGTACAGTAAGAAAAGAACCTTCCCTGCCCCATCCTCTATCATCCCAAATCAGTGAGAGGCTGCCTGCGTCTAGGGTGCCACGTCCAAGACAATCACAGCTGACAGTGCCCTCGAGGGATGCTGTCAAAGAGTTTTAGGCTTATCGTTCGGGGAGGGAAAGATTTCATGACTGACTTCATGGGAAAGAGTCCCATTATAGTCATGCTGGGAGTGCAACCTGCAGGCAGCATGGCTTAACCCCTGGTTCCGGCAACTCAACACTGCTGCAGGTTGGTACTACCATCCTTAAGGCAAGGGTTGTGTCAAAGAGGCAGGAGGAGAGGTTGGGTGAGGAGTCCGGCAAGGACGAGGAAACCTGTCTGGAAAGCTCTTATTAGGCAGATGGTGGCAATGCAGCCCTGGTGCATTGGGATGGGGCAATGCCCTTGGCTTATCCTTGGCTTCCAGTGGATTAAGTACTGCAGGACTCCAGCTTGACACAAGACATTGGCAGCACCTTGGGGTTTGTGGCAAGCGGATGTGCAGTGTGTAATCAGGGCACCAGGTTATTCGTGTCTCTAACATCGGATGTCTGATGTCAACCAGGGCTGATGGAGGGCAAGAGGCAACTGCAGCGGGTGACTCATCCCATGACACCAGCCTCCTGCACTGAGTCACCCTCCAGAGGAACCTCTCTCTCAGATGGAGAGATGAGGATGAAGGGGTACACAAAACTCATGGGAATAGGAGCAGGGCATTGGCTGTCACTACTTCCAGTGGCTGCAGGGGATGGGGCTCCTTCCAGGTGGCATTCAGGGACCCATGACCCCCACATTCATCCTCACTGGTAAGACTCAGTGCCCTCTATACTCAACAGGAAAACGAACCTGTGTTTTTTCATAATGAGAGTCATCTGATGTGTTTCAGGGGTCTGTTTAAGGCTGAGATGAATTATGAGTTTGATTCTATATTATATAATTCATTTGGAAATATCTCTATTGCCAAAGCACCGAGTCAGATGAGGTATATACCATCCTGTCCAGCAGTCCTTCTATTCAGAAATCATCTACATATTCACCCACATCTGCTCTCTGACACTAGACAGTTGCTCTAGTTTCATCTTTCCCAGGATTTTGCCCACAAGTCTCTTTATGTAATGACTCCCGAATGAATTTTTAAGCAGTTTTGATTTTTTTTTCTTTTTAAATTTATGAGCACCACACAGGACAATGCATTCCAAGGAAAAACATGCAATGAGTAAATAAACCACACACACATGTACAAACACTTACACATATCCTTAAACATAGATATAGGTTCATATACATGCACAAACATATATCCATACATATCTATGGCTTATTTATTCATTATAGGCATATATGTGTATATATATGTATACATAGAGGTATACAGCATTTATAAATAGATAAAAAACTGTTTTATGATCTATATAATTTTATCAATAAACAACATGTGCTTGTATATATCATACATATGACCATATACATGGTTTATATATTCATTTATACATCTATACAGACAATCTCCTGCTAGTGGAGTAGGTCAAATTAGGAACTGCTGTCTGGTGCAAATATGGGAAATCAGCTTTGAGGTCAAGCTGGGATGAATAGATGAGTATTTTGAAGATTTTATGTAAAAGACCTTTGGAATGATGTGGGAAAGCCCTTTTCAGAAGCTGAGGCAATGTCACTTCTTGGCAAAATTGTTCTTCCAAGTTTTATTTCACTTTTTGTACTTCATATTCAGCATATTCCACCCTTAGTGCTGGTGGGATAACCCATTACCATGTAATGCATTATCATGGCAAAACAAAAATGAAATAAAATGAAATGAAATAAAATGAAATGATATAAAATAAAATAAAATAAAATAAAATAAAATAAAATAAAATAAATTAACTTCATACAGATTGGACCACTGTCTTCAGAAAAGCAAAGAGTTTCTCACTGGCAACCCAAGGAAGCAACTAATTCTTGGGATCCCCTGTTGCAGCTAAGGATAAAGGGAAAAGATATGATATTGGCTTTCTGTTCCACATGGAGGCATCAAGAGACCATGGCCAAGCTCTTGCTGTCCTTCCCCCATCCCCACACTCTCCGAGGCGCTACACGACTTCGATTATTCCCCTGCCTTTCTCTGGTTTCCCTCCTGAGCTGCAGACAACGGGTCTGGACAAAGTCTCCCCAGAGCCACTGCAGCAGTGCCGGCAGCAGAGATCATATCACTGCCCCTGGCTGCTCAGGAGGGATGGAGGAGCCTCTCTGGCCGTGGCTGTGTGATGGGGACCAGTGCTCAGCTTGCCCCATCCCTGCATCCCCAAGCTGCATCCCCTTTCACCGCGACTCCTATCTCCCAGTCTTTATTCTGGGAGGTGTTTCCACACTCATTTGATTTACAAATGAGTGTGGAAATGGCTCATTTGGTTATACACTTACGCACATGTATCCCAGCCCAATGTGTATATATAAAGGAATCTCTTCCATATTAATTCATGAAGAAAATCTAAGCTCAGACACTGATCCGGAAAACACAGTGGTTGCAGAGATGTTCCGCTCCTGTAACCCCTGCCCTGGGATTTGGTTCAGCTTTTCATAATCTCAGGAGTAGATGGTCAGAAGGGCTAATTTATTAATGCCTTGTAAAGCAACTTATTGATGTCTGGCAAGAGGGGAAAGCAAACACGGAACACAGCCCTGGACTGAGTGCAAGCCAAGGGAAAGAGGCACAGCTTCCCACTATAGGTGCATGCATGGAGCTTAGGGACATGGTTTAGTGGTGGACTTGGCAGTGTAGGATTAACAGTTGGACTCAAATCATCATAAAGGTCTTTTCCAACCTAAATGATTCTATGATTCTATATTTCTATGATTTCATGGAAAAGGAATGCCATACAGGAGTCAGGGGATGATGCTATGAGAAGCGGTGAGCATCTAGCTGCGGAGGAAAGAAAACCAGCCAGGATACAGCCCTTTGCCTCTCTTGGAAAATCACGAAAGCAAGCAATGGTAATTGGAGAGCTACTCATAAGCTGGGCATTTCTCCCCTACTATAAGCTTTGCCTGTAGCACTGAAGGAGTGGCTTGTGATAAATATATATATATATTAAAAATATCTGCTCTGACAAGCATGAAGCTTGAGAGCAGAGAAGAAGGGGAGGCGGTAAAGTGGGTAGGAATCATAAATCAAAATGTTTTGCTGCTTCTAATTAAATCCACCAACATATTTGCAAGAAAACCACTACAGGCCAATGGGACGAGAGTGAGACAAGAAGATGCCACTACCTGATGGACGCAGCGGCCAACTGCTCCCTCTGTAAGACTGAGCCTCTTGCTGGAATATGCTGGCATCAGTGGCTTTACACTGTGTTTTCAGCTTCAGATAAACCTCCAACCATCTGTGCCAGGCAGAGAAAGCGGGAGAAGGCAGAGCAATCGCAGCTAGGCAGAGTGGAGAGGGGGAAAAGCATTGCAGGCTGTAAAGGGAGGGCTGGAAACCTTCTCACTGTGCCACGTCCTCGCGTCCTCTCCAGCCAGACGGCTACAATGTGCTTCTGCCAGCCCTGCAGTCCCCGTGGCTTGTGCAACCAGCGCAGCCCGGTCTTAAGAGCGAAATCAGATAAAAGGGAGGACTGAGAATGGAAGAAACAAACAAGAAACCATGCTACTGCTCCACTTTCTGGGATGCTGCATGTTTGTGGTCCCCAATCATCTCCAAAAGGATAGAACTAGAAGAGGTTTGGTGAAAGGTGGTGAAGTTGATCACAGGGATGAAGCAGTTCCTTTATGAAAATATTTCATAGAGACCTAGAATCTTCAGTCCAGAAAAGGCACAGCTGATGTGACACAAGATACGCGGCTGTAAAATCGTGTGTGCCCTGCAATGAAAGATTTGCCTAGCAAGATCTTGGAGCACCATATGAAACGGTTTGATGGCAGTTCAAACCTAGCAAAAGGAAGGCTCTGTTTTCTTCTATGGAGCATAGTTAAAAGGGGAGACTCTTTCTCACGCTGCTAAGCATTTAGCAAAAAAACACACAGATCAGTAATACAACAACCGAGGCATATTCTGTGATTAAATTGACAGCACCATATCTAGCTCAGGGTGGCCCCTCAGGAGCATTCGGGGACACATAACTTATTCTTGCCTTGTTCTTACACTATCTTGTTGCCCAACCTGCACTTGGTAGACTTTAAAGCTGGCTGGCCCAGCACAACTGTTCCTTTTTTCAATGCCAAACTTGGCTCATTTCAAATTTCTCAGCAAATTCCACCCAAAAGTCGAGTTAGCATCTGCAGGGCAGCTTCTGCTGAGCCCGCTGCTTGAGGCTGCAGCAAAGGTACCCAAAACTCTTGCACAGGGATGACTTTGACCTCGCTTTTCTAGGGCTCCCTCAAAAGCTTCCCCAGTTGAAGCACCTGAAGACCCAGAGTCAGCCAGGGAGAAGCTGTGTGGGCTGAACTGTGATTTTTCCTCATTCTGTCTTTTACTTGCAAATGTCACCACACATTGCTTGTTGGGGACACATAATGGGAGGAAGGTGGTCAGGGGCATCAAAGTCATGAAGTTCAACAGGGCCAAGCGCAAGGTCCTGCACTTGGGTCAGGGCAATCTCAAGTACAAACACAGGCTCGGGAGACTGGACTGAGAGCAGCCCCGA
>JANRGW010032857.1:32445-54168 GCA_024733675.1 Psilopsiagon aymara | reverse complement strand
AGCTGTGGCTGCCCCATTCCTGGCAGTGTTCAAGGCCAGGTTGGATGGGGCTTGGAGCAACCTGGTCTGGTGGAAGGTGTCCCTGTATATGGCAGGGGGTTGGAACTGGATGAGCTTTAAGGTCCCTTCCTACTCAAACTGTTCTACTATTCTGTGAAAGCCATCTACTATGGTGTCTTCAGCACAGACCAGTACAGCTGGTCCAAGGCGTTACTAACAACCTGTAACACTTTCCACTTGCTGGATCTTTGCTCCCTGCCTTGCACGCTGGGTACTGAATGGATTAGGGGGTCTTTATCAGAGGCTAATGTTTTCTAACAATCATATTGATTGTGAGTAGAAACCTGCTGACCTGTTGGATGAAAAGTAGGAGGTGAAAGAGCAAGCCCTGGAAAAACCACTGAGGTTACTATAATCTTGAGTCACCAGGCAAAATAAATACTATGAAATTTCCACAGGTTGGTTGAAGTGCTGTGTTAGTGCTAAATATTGCTGTGAAGTGGTCAAAGTGAAAGTGACAATTAAATACTTAACAAATGACTGTTTGTGTTTCTTTTTCTTCATAGATGCACAGAGGTGGTGTAGCAGGACAGTAATGAGCTTCTGAAGTGATTACCTGAGGTACAGAATTCCACTTGAGAATGTCATCAGATGCCTATAAGGAGTTCTGGCTTCCAAACTCCCTGGTAGAAAGCTCCCCAGGTTTGACTTATCTATGCAAATTATGGCGAAGAAAATGAAATCCCTGTTGGTGATTTGTCCCCATTACTACCTACCCACACTGTTCAACGGTGTGAAACTTGTTTCAAGTTGGAATTTGACTGACATCACTTTCCAAACATGGGAGCTCACTAGGTGATTTTACCTCCTACAGCAGATACTGCCTTTCTGAGTGTGAGTAACTAACAGTGCTCATTCAAGAAGTGGCTGTGCTTATAGAAATCCAAAGTTCACCCACTGGGGCTATTCTGACTCAGGAGACAGGAGCCATGGGAACCATTGTTAGCATTTCACAGTAGAGTGGGTTGATATTTTTTAATCAACATTTGCATGCTTTAACATCACTTCTATTTTATTTTTATCCAGTTCCTTTCTCCTCGTATTTTCAGAGGACAAAAGGAAAGAAAGAAAGAGAACTTTTTAATTAAACTTTTAAAGAAAACTATAGTTCAAAGCTGTTCTTTATATTGCAGGAGATAAATCACTGCAAACATTTCAAAGAGTGCAGACAGCTAGCATGTGCTTCTGCTCCTAGGCCACCCAGGCTTTGTTGCCTCAGTCTCTGTGTCTCCAGAAGCGACTTCCAGGATGGGCATTTTGGAGCTGACTGAAACCCTCATGGGTAAAATGCTGGCCTTGGCATGGCTCTTCATGCAAGCAGGTGGAACAAAGGCCATGGTCTACCTCTAAGCACAACCCCATGTTGCAGTCAGAGAGGAAATAAATAGAAAAATAAAGGGACCCTGCAATAATCCCCTCAGGGGAAGGTGTGAAGGCAGACCACTGGTGTGGGGCTGGAGCTGTGCTGCATTTAACCACACCACGAGCCACTGCCAACAAGAAGGAAGGTCTGATGGGCCCAACACTGCAGAAACTTGCCCTGTTGGTGTGCTCCAAAACACCCTTCTGGTATACACCCACAAGGAGGCATCTCCCTGAGTAGCATGTGCTGCACCCCTTGAGATAGATAGCTTTGAGGATGCCAAGCACCCTCTTGATGCTGGTCCAGAAGGGTCTGGTGCTCCTATAGATCCTATATCCAAACTACAATCCCCATATGGATGTCTTCAGGTATCTCAAGGGATGCTAGGCACCTGTATTTAGGCAAAATGCTGAATCTGAAAAAGCAGTAAGTGATGAACAGTGCAACAAGCTGAACTGAACCATAGATGACTAAAATACAAGTGTCCACTTTTGAAATAGTTGCCCTAGGTCCTTTCTGTAATCAACTGATAAAAATGCATTTGTGCTAGTTTAGACATGTTTCCTTCTGTTAACCACAAAGGGGTTTGAGGTAACAGCTCAGAAAGAAGTGTCTACAGTTGTGGAGGGTTTCTTCTGGTTTGATGACTCCCACTATTTATATCATCTGATATTTTCCCAAAGGCAGATAGCCCTCTGCTCTGTTCGTGCTGTTTATCCAAGAATCCCACTTGCTGTGTGCTGGAGCCACCACTGCCTGCAGATTAAAACCATGAATGCACTGAATTTTTTTTAAAACACCCTTAAAAATGAAGCCTTGCTCTTGTTCATAGTGGAAGGGATGGGTTACTTCACCAGATGAAAAGGCATCAGCTGTTAATAATACCTCACTCTTTATCACACCTTCCACTACAGAGTGTCACTGTGGAGCTCCTACTGCTTCTGCTCTGCTGTCAGAGATGGGCCAACTCTGTACGGGCTGAATCAACACTACCCCAGAGCTGGGTAGAGAGCCATAAAGACCTCAATGAGTGGCTTTTTCAAGATAAAACACAGGGGAAAATAAGCCCTCTGCTCTATACTAATGGACTAATGATAAAGACTTCCTCAAACCCTCCTCAGCTGGCTCATTAAACACTGCTGAACACAATGAACTGACAAAACACTTCTTCACTGGTGCCAACAAGGGTCTCGTCATGCTGCCATGGGCTTTGGAGCAGAATTTTGTTCATCAGACCAAATTCTCCTGAGCAGTTTGGCAGAGGCAGCATAGACAGCAGTGCGGCTAATAGGCAAGAGAGGGAGGAATGCTCCCCCTCAACATCCTGGCAAAGAAGATCCTTGGATCTAATGGTTCATATTGTGGCCTGCTCCCCCTTGCACAGGAGCATTTGCCTGTCAGATTAATAATGCAGTCAATGCAGCTTGTCACCATGCATAAGGTGAGCTGTGATAAGCCCAGCATCCGATAAAGCTGTCTTCAATACTGACAGCTAGTGTAATTTCCCAGACTGTCGGCAGCAAAGGAATAGAAAGGCATTTAATGGGACTTTTCCAAAGTATTTATTTCTTGGGCTTGCTGATCCTGCCACCAATGGGGGAAAGCAGGCAGGTGAAGACCAGATCACTAACAGGGCACAGCGTGTGTGCAACGGCAGCTTGAAATCCCCACAACAAAATCCTCCCATCTGTCTTTGCTCAGACACCAGGTTTGGTTGATAAGGGTAACTGCGAAGGACTTCTGTTATGTACTTGGCTTTGTGTCATGCAGTATTTAGGTGGAAAATCAGCCCAACAGATCTCATGTCTGGTTGAGGTTGCAGAGAATCAGAGAAACTCTGGGTAGAAGAGAAATCTGGAGGTCACTGACCGTCTGCTCGAAGCAGGACTATGTCCAGCACCTCACCAGGTCAGCCACAGTCTGGGAAACCAGCCCTTGACAACCTCCACAGACAGAGATTCCCCCACTTCCCTGAGTACCCCTTCCAGTGCTGCACAATCTACTGTGAAAAAGCCTTTCCTGGTGTTCAGTCTGAACATTCCATCATACTGGAGAAACAATATTTAGCTGAGAAAAGGCTAAAGCCAAGGGAAGTGATGTGCGAATCTGAGTAACAGTTTTGCATTAGAAGTAAAAAGGCATCAAAGACAGAGCAGGAAAGTATAAGAATTCTAGCCTGACATTTTAAAATCAAGAGCTTTAATCTCCCTTGCCAGCAGTTAGTGCAAAATAAAATGGGAAAAAACACCCTGAAACAAAGGAACTTCTTTTTTAATATCCAGAAGCAAAGAGTAAGCTGCATTGGGAAGTGGAGGGTCTGTCTGTGCAATGGGGAGAGGGCAGGAATGCTCAAAATCTGATACTAAAAACAGGGGTGGATTCCCCTTCATTCAGTTTTCCTCCTGAAATTCCTGCTTCAATCCACCCAGAACTCTTAACCAGTATGTGGGTATACCTCTAACCACACTGCATCCCAGCAGACCCCTCCTCTGCAAACCATGAGTTCAGAGACCACACCATGCATTATGTCATCCTGCAAGGAGGAGCTGGGCAACTCTGCAATGACTTCTTTCCTAGCCCTTTTTATTCCATCCCTCCTCTAACAGCATTGCTAAAGAACTGGGTAAAAAAAAAAAAAAAGGAGCCTGTCCGCAGGGGAAGGGTTTTACAGGAGGAGATCCACACCAGGATCTCCCGACCAGCATCCCCAAATTAAAAGTGCTGCGGTGCAGGGTTGAGAGCGGTTAAACTGCCTCCCTGGCTGCTGTTCACCTGCTGCACGTAAATGCCAGCTCGCTCTCGCCTGCAAGAAAACCTGTGTGCAGCAAAAGGTGATGTCATCCTTTCCCCACTCCTGGAATCCAGCTCCTTGCCAAACAGGGCTCGAGGCTGTTGTTATTAACATCCTGTGCTCTGATGATTTCTTTCTTTCTTTTTCCTTTCTTATTTTCTCTTTTCCACTCCTCTTTCCTCTTTTTGCTGCACACTGACCAGGCTCCCGAGAACCAGGTTGATTAAAATTTCTATGCCTAGCAGCTTCCCTGGAGTCCACATAATTTATGTAAATACGAGAGATAAGAAACGAGGGGAATCACGAGAAAAATGGAGCATTAAGCCGCCAAGATCCATTAAATTCTCCATCACCCTTTTCAGAATCTCAATGTTCAGCCGTGCCTCCCCCATGTTTCCCCCCTGCCACAGCAGCATGGATCAAATTAACGCTCATCAGGCTGAGGAAACCCACCACAGGATCAGTCCTACCTCCTGCCTAACATTTGGGTTTAGTCCTGCTTACAATGAATCAATGCACAAAATGAGCCCTACTTGGAAAGCAGGTGGTGCAGCTGGTTGCAGTCTCCTTGCCTCGCTGTATCGCAATGCAATGCCAAGCAGCTGGAGCTCCCTCCAGGCAGAAACGACGCAGCTCACATCCCAACCGACGTAGGCATTGGTGGGTAAAGATGACCAGGGATTCTCCATTTTAGGATATTTGGACACCCTTTAGGATATATCCACACTGTCAGCAAATGGAGGGTTAGTCTGAGCCCACTGGCATGACTACAAAGAGCAGCCCCTGAAGTTTTCCCAAAAACATCCCTTCAACCCAAAGCCCTGGAGTGCTGTGCCAGGCAGAAGCAGGAATAAGGTCAGCAGCCTGTTGCTCTCCTTCATGCAGTCCCTGCCTTTCCTAAGCCACTCCTAAGAAGCTCGCTGACTTTAAACTCTTTCTCCAGCCCATTCCTCACTTAGTTGTGTCAGTTACAAAGCCAGCAAATCTCCCTAAAAGAGTGCCAAGACGTCAACACTACAGCTCAGTGGTCAATCTTGCTAAACTGCTCCTCAGCTGTTTTGGCCCACACCAAGAACAAAGACCAAAAGCAGTTCCTGATGTTGGTTCTGGAGGTGGCCTGGATGGAAACAGCTCCCAGTTGGCAGTATGGTTGGAAACATTCTGAGAAGGGTGTACGGACAACAGGCCTGGGAGACAGGAGAGCGAGAGCATGGCCAGATTGCACTCACTGGCCTCAGGGCTGGAAAACACATCTGGAATTCTATTCCTGAGGTGCACAACCACTTGGTAAGTGCCATCCCAGGCACAGGCAGCCATCTACATGTGTGCACACACACATGTCAACCACCTCTGTCTGCTCCCAAGGTAGGCTGAGCTCAGTTTGTGGTTGAGAGTCACCATGGTCACAACATCCACAATCAACAGCAGTGCTCAGAGGGTACCTGCTTTCACAAATGGCATCTGAGACCACTTGTGACAGCACCAGGAGCCGCAGGGCAGGCTGCGCTGTCTGTAAGTCACTCAGGACAGAAACCTCGTACACACAGCCTCCCTCTTCCCTGGGATTTTCAGCCCCGCAGAGAAAATGAAGTTCACTGTATTTTAACTGTTAGCTCTTCAGAAATACGCATCTTTCCCTCTCCAAATGGATGGCATTGCTAATAATACCACAGATTTTTTACTTAAGTTTCAAGCTCATGGGCAGCACTTGAATTGCTTAACAAGTGTGACAGACAGAAACATCTCTTTAATGGAAGTGAAGACTTTCCAACAACAGTATGATTTTAGGATATTGGAGCATGAGGGAAAGCGCTGCAAATCCTGAGTGGTGACGAAGTTCCAAAAGCAGAAGTCATCTCTCAGAGCCCTGCCCCTAACCTGGATGCATTATCTTGGGTGTTTCCGCTTACAGTGCAGAGTCAATCCTTGGTGCCTGTGCCCAGGGCACGATTAACTACTCCAATAATCAAATAACAGCTTATAGATCTTTCAATAGTCATCCAGGATCAAGATCTAATTAAGACTGTGAATGAGTTAATCATGTGTGATGAAGTCTTCTAAGCAAATTACACCCAAGACTTACATTTTGTCTGAGCTGCCATTACTTTTGACAAAGCCCCAAAGCAGAGACTAAAATAGTGAAGATTAGATGGAGTGATGGGTATAAAAAAGCAAAACTGCACAGGTTTCATAAAAGAAGGCTACCTACAACCTGCAGCTTTGAGTGCTGAAATATTTGAGACAAATTTGATTAGACAGATTCCCTTGAAATATCTAATAATTTTGCAATTCACTCAGTGACCAGCAATCAAGAGACCTATTAAGTCTCTCCCTTTGCCTGAGCAAAGTGTTTGAGTTGTGTGCAAATGAAACACGCTACCAAGACTGCCCTTGAACACAGCCAAAAAAGGCCAAGGAGAAGGGACGATCTGTTTGAACTTCCAAACCAACAATGGGAACAACACAGCACAGTCTAAAGAGCCCTGTAAATAATATGTGAGCCTGACATTTAGCGGGGTTTGAAAGGTCTGTTCATTGGCTTTATTCTGTCCCATGGATGCATCATTTGCTGTGTTATCATGCTAAAAATGACTATGGTCATTAGGAACAATTTATGCTTAGGAAAATAATTATGGTCATTAATGGGGCTGAATGCGAACAGCATTAGGAAGCAGGAGCGGAGTTGTGACAGCTGACCATGCATGTGATGTGATTGACATATACAGCAATTATGGTGTTCACATGATTAGGCATCCCGAGTAACTCCAGTTAGGGCTCAGAAGGGAGCCAGTAAGTGATATGTCCAAGGAATGCCCGGGAAAGGCCAACAGGATCACAAGACAAGCCACAGCAGCGCCTTGGAGCTGGGAACAGAGGATGGGTGGCAGTCACCAACAGTCACCATTGATCACAATGGTGTACAAAGTGTGCCATTTTAAGTCAGCTGATAATACTCAGTGAGTGGTGTCAGTGGCTCATATAAGATGTCATGTCTGGCTACTGGACCATAACTTCACAGAAACATGATGTCTGCAAAGAGATGTCTAAGCCTCAGTCTTTGACACAAAGTCTTTGGGCTAGCTGATGGCACAGGCAGGATTAAGCACGGGCAGATGCATGGAAGAGAACTTATTGTTTGGTGTAGGTCTCCCAGTGGAAAACAGTGGTGAAATTAAATCTATAAGCATCCAGTCAGGATCTCATTTTCAGGGCAGGTCATATACTGTGACCTAAGAAACACTGGTCTATGAAACTCAATGAGAATTGGAAAGATCTGCCTGTATTTCCTCAGGAAATCCAGGCAGATCTTTCTGTGAAAAAAAACAGGATTATTGGCAGATAGTTAATAAAGCTCATTTGGGTTGTCTGGACAGTGTCCTAAAGATTAAATATATCACTTTATGAAAGAGTGAATTTGGAAAGGCTATTGCTCAGTGCAGCTGGACAACGGTTGATTGATACCTGCACTAGTAATAAAAATACGTACTGTTTTCATTGAGACCAACTAGGAAGGGAAGCTTAACTCAGCACATGGCCATTCATATCCGAGGCAAATCTCTTCCAAAACAGTAGTCTGAATTCAGCTTTGCTGTGTACCCTGGCTGCATGTATGAGCTTCAGAACATGGATAGCCAGATTTTTGCTCCACAGAGGACAGCAGTGATGTCCCAAGGTTATCAGATACTGTACAACGACCCACAGACACCTTCTGATAAGATATCCAAGAACAGTTACACTCAACCACTTCTTTAATACTCTCTGGTTGAAAACATCTTCCTCTCCATTAATTCTAAATTCACAGAGCACCTGCTGTCCTCAGTGTCCAAGTTACGCCCTTGGGGACCTAACTTCCAGATGCCTTTAGAGGTAAACTGGAAAATATCTTGTCCCTTTAGCAGAGAAACAACTGATCATGTTTGTGCTCCCTGCTCTGTGTTGCTTACACGTATCTGGTCTTGCATTGACTTCCAGGCTGAATTTTGCCAATTCAGCAGCTAGAACCTTGTCATGATTTAACTTGATAAATTAAGGAGCCTTTTAGTACAGGGATCTCCCTGGTGTTTATTTAGTGAGCCAGATTAAATCAATCCATAGCATTGTGCACAGACAAGAGTGCAGCCTGACAGCCCAGTGGGGACATATTGCTGTCCCTGCTTGTATCAGGATTCCCCCTGGTGAGAGGCATGGTTTCACCAGACAGAGAAGCACACAAACATGGGGGTGGCAGGGAAAGAATGGGTTAAACCATCTGTTTAAAACCCAGGAAAATCATCACAGAAAATAAGTACTGTCAAACTTCTCATTTGGTTGAATTGAGCACAAAATGAATTAACTGCAAAACAAGGATGAGCTGTGGCCATTTTTCTCCATGGCATCCATTGGGTGAGAAGACACAGTAATGGCCAACAACATTGAGGTCCCACCATCAGCAAGTCCCTAAGTGTCAGGAGGATAAATACATTAAGGATGCAAAGTACTTAGATCCTAGCAGAATAAATGTGGCACTGCTTTGGACTGCAAGGCTGACTGGACAGGAGGGGAATTACCGTGGTTGTAGCGAGCATCATGTCAGTCAGGACACAAAGGTTAACTGGATACTCAGGCTTTGGTGCTGCCTCCCAGGCTTCAGCATTTCTATAAATAGTTCCTCTAATAAATAGGGAGTTTGGTTTTGCAAACATAGAGTCCTTTCATAGCAATATTCCAGCAGGCAGTACAAGAAACATACTGGTAGGACACAGCATCACCAGACTGGCAGCACGGGAAAGACTAATTAACAGGTGAAGAACACAGCATACAGAAAGTGTATGAGGACAGGAAGCATGGAGAGATTAAGGCAGCAGGGAGTACAAGCTTGCCAGGGAGAAGAGCCCACATACAAGCATTGGAAGAAGAAATGAAGCCAGATGCAGGGGGGAACATGGATGGTAACAGTATGTTAGAAAAAAAATAGTCTTATCACTGCATTGTTGGAAACAGAATCATACAGGAGTGGTGCTGATGACAGCTCCTCAAAACACAGCTATCTGATGATTTTGAGACCCAAAGGAAAACTGGGGGAGCTCTCTAGACAACCCCCCAAGGTCTTTTGCAACCTCGAATATGCTGTGACTCTGTGAAATGTCTAGTGGAGAAGGTTGTGTCCATCGGCTGCAGTCAAACCCTTACAGTCCATCCAAAGCCAAAGGGGAAGATGGGCTCAAGGAATCACTTGCAAAGCAACGGGCAGGCAGGCTTGTTCGGAAAGACAGCCAGAAGTCTGACAGCAAAGACAAAATGCAGAGAAATTCCACAAACTTGCTTCCCACAGGGAATTAGACAATGGCACAAAGGCAGCCCAAGAAACAAGACTATTCTTCCCATCAAAGTTGGTTCCTTGCAACCTGGCTACAGAGCATGGAGAGTCCGCATGGGCAGGGAAGAAAGCCAAAGCAGCCAGCTTCGTATTAGTAACCTCTGGCCCCTGCAAGTCAGTGATCATTTGCAAATGGAAGGTTAAAAATAAGGAAAAACATGAAAAAAGGAAGGCATAACAGCCCATATGGTCACAGAGGAAGTCAAGTTGTAGAAGGAGGAGGCATCCTAGGGCTGTTTGCCTGCCTGAGGCTGGAGGAAGGGATTTGTTTAGAGATGAAACCATTTAATTTTAGAAGCATTAAGACTTCTTCCACGCTGCTGCTCAGGGCAGACCAGCTGGCAGCCCTTTGTCTATGCACCCTAGCGAAAGCAGGTGGAAGTGTGGCATCTCCACCAGCCTTGTGGGCAGGAGAATGTGGATGACCCCTTGCCTCTCCACTCTGCCTCCTGTAACGAAACAGGCAGAACAACATACTTGTGTCATGCCCTGAGTGACTCCTCTTGCTCCAGCCAAAGCACCTCCAAGCACCGCTCTTACCAAGGCTCCTGTTCTATTTGCACTGTCTAAAAGGATTGCATTGCTCTCCTCTTCCATTCCTTTCTGTCCTGCACTCATCCCCTTGGCTCACCTGGGGCTAGACAGGCTGCAAAAGTACTTTGAGAGATTCAATGGGAACAGACAGCAGCCGGACTGCTCACAAGCCCAAGCTTTGCCATGTGATGGACACCTTCCACCAGACCAGGTTGCTCAAAGCATCATCCAACCTGGCCTTGAACACTGCCAAGGATGGGGCAGCCACAGCTTCTCTGGGCAATCTGTGCCAGGGCCTCACCACCCTTGCAGTAAAAAACTTGTTCCTAATGTCTAATCTAAATGTCTTCAGTTTAAAGCCATTCCCCCTTGTCCAATCACTACAGATCCATGTCAAGAGCCCCTCTCCAGATTTCCTGTAGCCCCCTTTAGTAACTGAAATTGTTATAAGGTCTCTCCTGACTCTTCTCCAGGCTGAAAAAGTCCAACTCTCTCAGTCCATGGGTGCTTCAGCCCTCTGGCTCATCTTATTGAAATCATCCTCTCTTCTCTCCCCACAAGAAAGGATGGGAGGAGCTGGGCTTTTGGGGACAAGGCTCTTTTTTCGGTGGGGCTATTTAGTTTTGTGCCTGCTTAGCCATAAATATACAAGGGATGAGCTTTTCAAAAGCTCTCAGGATCAGCAACACTCTGCTCCTTCATTGATTTCGGAGGTACAACCTCTGTTGACTTCAGTGGGAGCTGAGACAACCCAGCACTGAACTGCTTTGGCAAATCTGGTCCTAAAAGCATAAATTCTATTAATCCTTTTTTTTTAAAGATTTTTATAGAAACTATCACCATGCACATTATCACAGGCTCTCCTCGCAGCTCCCACAAAGCCAGACACATTTGCACTGCATCTTGCGAGGCAGTCATAAAGAACCTACTGTCTGTGTTATTGAGCTCTTGTAGATATTTCTTTGTCCTTTAGTTGCGGCTGCAGCCTAACAGTTGTGACAGATTTCATTTAAGGTCCTTTATTTACAACTACCATGTGCTCTCATTTAATCAGCCCTGTCCATCCTGCTTCTCACATTACTGTGGCTAACTGTATTCTGGCTGGTTTGCTGGTCTGCTGCTGCGAAGATGGGAGGCACAAGGAGAAAAACTTAGAATTAGAAAGCTAATGACATTTTTCCTCTCCCATAGGTTGTCATATTGGTTTTCCTTCTGTTGAGTTTTTCCTGGACACTTGGGCAGAAATTGCTGAGCAAACTACAAGGGTGGGTAGACCCTATCAGATCAAGATGTAGTCTTTAGGAATATTGCTGAACACATCTCTCTGGCACTGGCACTTATCCTGTTCTCCTAGTCAAACTGACTAGAGATGGTGGGATGCCTCAGACTTATTTCAATAGGCATCTCTCCCATTGGACAAGCAACACTTTCTTGGTCATCCACGTACAAACGTGAAACAGTGAGACCTGCAAACAGATGACATCCTGGAGCATGTTATTGCTGCTGCTGTAATGGCATCTCACCCTTGCCCATATGGGAAACGAGATCTGGCCAGTGTGAAGCACAAAACATCTGGATCAATGGGCACTCTCTTGACCTAGTGGCCAGGTGATGCAGGACACCCAAGTCAGTCTCACATCATAGGTGGCCTGATCATGAACCATTGACTGCCATCTAGAAAAGCTCCTGCACATACTCTAAATCAAAGGGGCACTTCAAGTGTTTGAACCTGGGCTTTGGGCTAAACTTTCGCTTGCAGCACCCACAGATTGAACCACTCAGGATGTTCAACATGCCACTTCTCCTGGAAGTTGCCCTGACTTAGGATGGTGAAATGGAGATGCTGTCCACCTTTTGTCCACTAAGACAAGGTCTTGCCAAGTCACATGCCAGATGTGTTTGCATTTCAGGACACATGCTGGCAGAGGGGCCACAGCATCAGGCTCCTCAGCCACCAGCTGCACTACAACTTCCCCACACTGAAGCCACCAGCTTAAATTTGGCCAGTCTCATATCAGCTATGGAACAGCAGCAAAATGTGGTTGTGGGTTGCAGAGGTGTGAGTACAGAACTTCAGTGCAGAGGAATTACCAGGAGAGACCAACATATGTAAAAACCCATATGAGATGCTAAACTCCACAGATGCATAAAAAATTGATAGTTCTGACTAAAGCTTGATGTAAAGCAACTTTGGCACAGCTAGTTCACCACCTTTGTGACTTACCCCACGGTCTCCCTGACACATAGCTAAAATCTTGAAAACACCTGAGCAAGCAAACAAATCTACAATGAAAAATACAAGGAAAAAACAGTGCGTTGTGTTGTGAGTGGGATTACAGAGTCAGACCATCCTTCCTGCCCACAAGCACCTGGTGCTGCAAAATGCCAAGGTCTCCAAGGAGAAGCATCCATGAGGGGTGGATTCCCATCACAAAAAGCCAGTTTTGCAGCTTGAGTCCTGGGAGAAGAGCTGTGGCCTCTCCACCACCTCAGCATGCTCCATCCCTAAACCACCACTCCTTCCTCAGCAGCACAGCTCCTCTTCTTGCTGCAGACCTGGCTGAGAAAGCCTGGCTAGTATCTACACATTAGCATCATCACCATAATCGTTCCCTCAGGCAGCTCAGCAAGAGGAAGTTAATGTGAAGAGATGGGCCTCGCCATCATCTGTTCCAAAAGTGACAAAGATATCTGGTCATCCTAACCTCTGGAGGATTGAGTCCCACAGCCAAAGGGCAACTATGCAGAAGGTCTGACCTTGCTGCACTTGAGAAGTTCACCCGAGGCTTAGTTTGTGCTGGCCTCCCTGAGGAGCTGAGCTGTCTCAGTTGGTTACATCATGGGGGCAGGAGGCAGATGATCTCACAGAGATTTTCCCCTCCCTGACTTCATAAAGTTTGTATTTCACTAATCGTGTTGCATTCCCACTGCCTCAGAGCTCCCTGTGTACCACAGCTCCTGCCATTTGATCTTCTACCTTTAAAGTACCACCCTGCCCTGTGCTAACTCCAAAAGTGCACTTAGGAACCACTTGGGCCAGTGCTGTTGGCCCCAAATAATGTCTTGGCACTGCCTAATTCATACAGCTGTAGTCTGCTCACCGAAATGATGGAGCAGTTGGTAATTCAAGCTGCTTTCAAGCACTTTTAAGACTTGGGTCTGATACACTTTGACCACATGACTGTTGGTGTACAACCTTGGACCCATTGGTTCTATACCATGGTCACTGGAAGTCAGGAGGTTCAAAAGAGGTCTAGACCAGGAGGTCTGAAGACCACAGGAGCATCTGATTCACAGAGAACTTCAACGGTGTCAAAGTGAAGTACCTTAAAGTGCTGTTACAGCATAGAAAATGTATTTTATACTGCCTGGAAAGCTTGCAGGAGTTTTGCGGAAGCAAAAGCAAGTTCCAATAACTTATGAAGATCCTTTGCTACTAGGCTCAAAACCATAGCTGTGTTGCTTTGTGTCGGCTTGTTTATTATCAGTGCCCCACAGTCCCCCTCTCAGAGAAATTTTCACCTCTCTCTGTTTTTCCTATCTTCTTCTAATAGCAGAGTGATTTTCTTTATGCTGTCCTGGAGCTGGAAACCTCTGTGGTAGAGCAGGAATTCTGTGCCCAAGCACTCCAGATTAATTACTGACGAGACCTCTTCTTTCTCCATGAATAAATCAGGACTCTGCTTGCAGCCTCCTTTGGGACTGCTCAAAAAGCCCCTTCCTGCACTCCATCAGGAATTTGTTTAATTCGTGCCAGTGAGGACTTTTTCCAGCCAACAATATCACAACCCCATCAAGCTGAAGAAAGCAACATGAAAGTGAAGACCCATTCCCCATAGTGGTTTGGCACACTACTGTGGTAGATGACGGAGACCTCCCTCTGCCAAGGTCCAAGCTGTTGCTTCACTCACCAGCACATCATCTGATGAATGGTCAGAGAAAAGGGGGGTTCAGCACTGCTGCTTCTGGTTCCGCAAGCTAAATATTCCTCTGTAAATGTGCAGTTACCCCTTGAATATACATTCTGCGCATGTGATGCCTTGATTTTCTGGAATGATGCCTACACACAACAGATGAATTATCACTGATCAACCAAGTCCCCAGAATCTGACCATCCCCATCAGATTTTTGCATTTTTCACCTATATTGGTTCTTAGGATACGCGGATTTGTCCACCGCACCTGGGATGAAATTCCATGTTTGTTTCCAATGTAGAAGTTCTGCAAATCAGTAGAAATGCAGAAACCCTAAACTAATAATCTGTTAACCAAGGGGTTGTTAAACAATCAGCACTGTGCCCAAAACTGAGCTCTCCCAACCCCTTCTCCCAGGCAGGCCACCAATCCACAAAATTTTGTCTGCAGATTTATTTCCAGGAGAAAGAAATCCCTCTGATTACAGCATAGAATCAGCAGGAAGAGAGCTTGGAGTAGAAGAGCTATTTCCCAGTGGTGTTGAGGGCTTTTTCACTGTATCACATCACTGCAACTTAAAATATTACTGTACATCAGCTGAGACTCAGTTATTGCTCATCACGTGGTCGTCTTTACTCAGAGGCAGGTACTGCTATGTGATTTTATCCTCCTCTCTGATATGTAAAATTAAGCTGAATCCCTTTGCATTTTCTAAGGGCTTGTCTGCCTATCCAGTTAGTTACTAAAGCTCGACTTATTTGTGCTAATTTCTTAACCTGGTTTTGTGGCAGGGTCCCGAGTGGATTGAACTAATTTGAAATAAGGTGTGTCTGATTCTGGAATAAGAGCATCAACACAGGGAATTAATTACGAACACTAATGTCAAGTACGTAGTCCGGAATAAGTCCTTGGAGAGATGAGACTTAAGGCCATCTCTGATTTCTCTCAAAAGCAGATTTCTTTTTCTTGGTCTGTCTCTTGATCTATCAGAAAATACTCACAGATATTTCGCCTTCACCCCATTTCAAGCCCTGATCACTCCAGATCAGCTCTGTGAATGGGATGCTCAATGTTTGAAGTCCTTCATTCACTTAGGGCTTGATTTTGCCTTTGAAGTCACTAAGCTTACTTTGTCTGAAATAAGTTATTCAAGATTCCAGTCCCCACCTAACCAGAGTTCAGCCAAAGAGATACAGACCTCCTCACACTTTTCTAAAGACTGACTCTATGGAGCACTCTGAAAAACTGAACCAGACAGTGTGATTTTCAAAGCCAGTGAATTACTCTGCTTACAACGCCTCATGCAGTATTCTTTTTGTTTATTTAATTTCATTTCACATCTAATTACAGAATCACAGAATCATTAGGGTTGGAAGTTACCTCTGGAGATCATCTAGTCCAACCCCTCTGCCAAGGCATAGGTGCCATTTGTTCAGAATATGCACATCTGGGCTTTCAATTCACCTATCTTAGGAGACTTTTTGCTGTGTCCCCATGTAAATTCAACCTTTAAAGCCTGCACTAAAGTTCAACTGTCTTTCATTACCCTGGTTTAATTTATGTGATACAGGCTCTCCACCCATGAAAACCCTCAAGTAGGATTACGCCAAGGATGTAAAATATCAGTGTCCTCCACCTTCAGCCACAGACACCCTAATGATCCCATCAGAAGGAATGGGGTTGTAGCTTCCTTCCCCAGCATAGGGGTGCTCCCGGGTGACCAGAACATCATGGGAAGATTGGTGAACTAACCACTTGTTTCAAAGCACAGCCACTGTCTGAGCCCTCTCCCCTTCTTTAAGGGTGACCACAAGGGAGACAGAGACTCCCTTTTGACAAGGAGTCCCATGGAAAAGATGAGGGGTGATGGGCACTCCTGGGGAGATTCAAACTGGACACAAGAGGAAAATTTTTCACAATGAAAACAATCAGCCACTGGAATAATCTCCTCAGGGAAGTGGTGACTCCTCTGTGCTGGACACTGATAATACCTGGCTGGACAGGGTGCTGGCCCATCAAGTCTAGGTCATGCTTTGCCTAGAAAGGTTGGACCAGGTGATCCTTGAAGTCACTTCCAACTTGGGATTCTATGATCCCCTCCTCACTCATCCTCCCAACACAGACAGAAGTCCCCCATTAGCTATAAGCCTTGCTTGGCTCTGGATGCAAACACTGCCTTGTTACAGCAACCTCTTGTGCTGACCCTACTGAAGAGTTTCAGCCTTGCAGCAGTGTAAGCAGATGAAATTTAAACCTGAGAAGCTTTCTTGTAATGAGGACATTGGATTGTGTGTATGCTGGCTTACAAAAACCCTTTTATGCTGGGAAGTTTCAGCAACCTTGTTAGAGACCACGATAAGAGAGATGGCAATTCTATTCAGTTTGTCATTTATTTGCTCAGATTGTTTTCAGTTAGAAATGAAGTGCATGGGCAATTCCTAATTCCAATATAGCCACGACAAAGTGAGGATAAATACTAAACTTAGTTTGACTGGAGCGGCTTGTAGAGCCACCAAGAATGATGCTGTAAATTACAAATACAGTAAAGATATACTCAGAAAAATCCCTGTGGGCAGTAGATAAAAAAAAAAGGACCATATTGGATAGATCCTTTGGAGATCTCCCAGAGGTCAGGTGAGGTTTCTGCCCTCTCTGTCAGACTGTGCAGTCTCTGGTAAAGTCAACAGCGTGAATTATTGCTTTGATTTTAGCAGTAAGGAAGGGTAATTCGGTGTCTTGATTGCTGCTTGAGTAAACCTGTGACTCCCTTTAATGGTTCTGGTGTGACTAGTCATAAATAAACCTAACAGAAGTAACAGTTAATTGGGCCTTAATGAGATCTGATGGCCGATGCCTACCTCCACAGGGAGTCACAATGCTATGAAGTGCAATAGCGCAAGATGCTGTACTGGGCTTACGTAAAGAAGACAATCCCTCACCACTTGCAGATATTTGCGAGCCCCTAGACACGACAGACGTGTCACAAGATAGGAAGGCTGAGAAAGATGCTCTGATAGTGCAGCAATGGATTGCCAATAGCAGTGTCCATCTCTTAAGACATCCAGATCCCTTGGACTGTTGTTTGCTCAAGAGATGCATCCGCTGCTGAGGTGGGAAGAGCCAGATAACAGGGAAAATGGGGAAGACTTTGGGTGGATGCAATTGTCTGGAGAAGAACAACTGAACAACTGAAAAACTCTGGCCAGTGTCAACCAGAGCTCTGCCCCACACTGGACTGGGCAGGGATGACTCTCCACTAACTTACTGGCAGAGCTTGGAGCTCCTGGAACCTCACGGCAATGACAAATCTGGCGGTACTCACTGCAGAGCTGCGCCAGCATGGCAAGTGCCACCCATCTACAATGGGAAGGGGCTAAGGAGATGGTCTCCTCCAGGGCTGTTCTCTCTGCACAGAGAAGGTTTAGGATGCACCTCACCCACAACCCTCCTCCTAGACATGTCTCCTTGCCTGCCAGAGCATTTGGGATTAACCCTGGGGATTGAGCACATCCCCTTGGGAAGGGGGTGACAGGCTTTGCTCAGCATAAGCCTCAGTTTTACAACCCAAACAGTGGGTGATAGTTTGAAGATCTCAAAAGAGGATTTTCGGATTTTCCCTTTTTTCCAGAGTAAATACCACTCATTTTCCTGGGGCTCATAAAAAACCAAGCCATCTTCAGGCACAGAGCCTGCTCTTTCTGTATTTGTCTACCTGCCCCTCTACATACAACTCTGGGTGCAAATCAGACATACACCAAGCATGCCTGGGGACTGTCTGCTTGGCTCCAAAACCCTCACTGTGGCAGGGCTGCACAGACAGTCCCATGAGTGCCTGGCTCCTGTTCCAAGGATCTCCATGTGCTCTCTATGAGGGCTGGGTTGAGGTGATAGCACTTCAGGGAGGAAGGGGCTGTGATATCAGCTTCCCAGCTGCAGCTTTCCTGCATACACACATACTCAGGGACATCCAGATTTCTTCTGCAACAGCCACATCCACCAACATAAAGGATGGTCCGCTTGGACACTGGATGAAGTTAGCTGAGGATTCCCCATGCTGCAGCCTGTGCCTATTGTCTGTCATCCTTTTGTTGGCTATCTATCACTGAGAAAAGCATGTTTTGATCTCCACCCCCCCCTGCTCCATATTAGACAACAGAAATTCAATCACCCATCACCTTCTTCTCCCTGAGCTGAGCTCGCTTGGCTTCCTCAGTCCCTCCTTGTAGGTCAGGTATGAGCAGACAGGGGACACATCTATGCAACAAACCCAGGGTAAGTCACCACACTCAACATGTGGCTTAGTTTCCCTTCATTCTCCTCAGCAACCTCACTGATGTCCATACAGAGCAGCCATCTGCTCAACCTAAAAGTCGCTTTCCATCCACAGATTGAAACACCTCCTGGTCTCCTTGTGAAACTTCACACCTCCAGATGACTGCCTAGCATACATGGACTTTAATGGGTATGGACTTTTCTCAAGCTTGTGTCACCACCCCACCTCAGTGCAACCTACCGGGCCCTAGTGATTGAAGCGCAATGACCCAGGACAAGATCATGACCCTAAGCAACACCACCAGGCACTGTGCTAGTACAAAGATGAAAACACCAGAAATCTAGAGGGCATTCAGCAGTCTTAGATGAAAATTCCTGGAAATAGAGAAATCCTGATTTTGGATGTGAATTCTCCCATCCTAAGAACTCTTCGGCTTCTCCTCCTTCCCATTAACCCCTTGTCTTTTTTAAGAACAAAAAGATTGATAGAGCTTAAAAAGACGAATTACCTGATCTGCATATTCAACGAATCTCAGATACTTCATAAATGCGACATGAGTTTTAACAGTATTTAATGGTTTGCATTAATTAATAAGTCTTTAAAGATGTCAAACATTTGTAGATTTAAAAACTTTGTAACTTTCAATAAATTCAGTGGGGCTTAATGAATTCCTCCAGATTTATACAGTTCCTGAAACATGCTCCATCTCTAACAAATTCAATACTGTATGAAATTGTAAGAGAAAGGAAGGAAGAAGGAAGGAAGGATGAAAAAGGGTGAGGGAAAGAAGAGACGATTTATTAAGTTTTGATTTAATGGGAAATAGACATTAAATCTCTTCAGCATTTTATTATGTTACTTGATTGAATTTTTGAGCAGTTCTGTGGAAGAACTCTTGATGCAAGGAGGGTTGGGAAGCTCACAGGCTGAGCAAGCCACTGGCTGAGCAAGCATGCCTGTGAAGAATCTGGGTTCAACCCTTTTAATGTGGGTGGGGTGAAGCAGTCTAAAACAGGGGG
Source organism: Psilopsiagon aymara (assembly GCA_024733675.1). Classification (NCBI taxonomy): domain Eukaryota; kingdom Metazoa; phylum Chordata; class Aves; order Psittaciformes; family Psittacidae; genus Psilopsiagon; species Psilopsiagon aymara. Next base: position 34,858 of record JANRGW010032857.1, on the reverse strand, counting down.
TCATCCTCAAGGAAATAATAGAGACCTGCAATGGTCAAACTGCATTCTAGGAGGCCATGGGGCCAGAGTGGACACAGATCAACACCGAGGTGACCTCCCAAAGGTGAAAATCCCACTTGTCAAATGACTTTCTACAAAGAGAAAGGCTGTTCTGCAGAACAAACAAGCACAGGATCTCAGCTTCCTTCTCCAGTCCAAGAAGAAAACAAGAGCTGAGATATTAGCATTGTACAGAGTCTGATTTTCTGCCATTTCTGGAAATGTTACTAGTTCAGAAGATGGCCTCTTTATGTCTCATTTACTAGTGTGAACTTAATTATTTGTTATATGATAGTAGTTGCATTCCCCTCCTCAGAAAAGGCATAGAACACAGCTGGAGCCAGACCTCCCCAGATGATTAATGGTTATTAACAGAGAGGTTTCATTTACATCCTCCTGTAGCACAGGCTCACTGGATGTCTCAGCCTAGGTCCTACAAAAGAGATGTCTTCCAACTCCAACGAGGTGTAGTGCACTGCACTATGGGGAAGCAGTGAATCACGTGAAACAGTGTCAAATCCCAGAAGAAGAACCCAACTCCCATGTCCCAGCGTGGAGCCTTGGCCTTGAGGATGGTGCTCCTCACTGAGCTCTGTACGTCGCTATGGATGGTGAGATTTCATTTTCCAAGTGGGTGGCTGTCCACAGGCAAGGATCACCTGTTTAAAATTGGCTATTTCACTGGAATGTTCCCATCTCGAGGAATATCTGAAACCTTTTGTATTCAAAATAGGAGACTTCCTTTTTTGAATTGGGACTACCAGGTTCTAAACCAGTTTGTATTTTACAGGTTGATGTTTTGATCTTTTTTGGATAAGAAGACTGCAATAATAGCAACAAAATAGCAGCAAATAACTGCAAAATGAGGCCTGGACTTCAATTAAAATACATATATGTCTCCATATACATCTACGCTCCTGTATACACCTATATCGGTATTTGTATCCCTATCGACACACACACACGCACACAAAAATACATATATTTTGCTAGTACTATTTCTGAAGCAAACTATTTCAGAAATCCAATTCCACAAGTATATCCTAAAGGTCAACTTCCTACTTCCATTTGGTATGAACACAAAGCCTGGATATTTCAATTCCCCCCACACCTTTGGGTAATTACATACTCTGGAGAAGCTCTTTGCACAGAGGGAAGGCAGGATCAGAGCTGAAAGCAGAGCAGGGGAAGGAAAGTGAACATAAGTCGTCCTCATGGGTAAGACACCCATATGAATGGGCTACAATTTGTCCTGAAACAACTTCCCATGCTCATGCCAGAAGAAAGACAAGAAGGACCATAAAACCAATCCGTTTAGAGAGGGCAATGAGCCTTTGCTCTGGCTTGTTCAGGGAGTTATTGATTCTCCCATGCATCTCACCTGCCTTCTAGTCAAGATCACTCATCCCACTCCTGCAACATATTAGATGTATAAATCTCAGGGAAGGTCACTGAAATGCTGTTCCTGCCTTCACAAGGGCCACTCTACAAGGGATGAGCATGTCATACCACAGGGCTCGTTGGCTGCTCTTAGTTGACGGGGACAGAGAAGGAACCACAGGGGCACACACAGCAACTGCATGTTTGATTGAGGATTGGTGTTGCCTTTTCTTAATCATAATCACCTTGCAGTAGAATCAAAACAGCACAAAAATCAGAGCAGAGGCCCTCAAAAAAAACCCATGTGATGGTGTTAATGTAGATCAGGATCTTCCCACAGATGCAACAGCAGGGACATGCCCATGGTCCCTCAAGGACTTCCCCAATGAGTGAGCATGCCTAGGAAGGCACAAAGAAGTACAAGCTGGATTTGCACTCAACAGCTGCTTCGTGAGTGAGCTCTTGTTTTTTGCACAAGAAAAATCTGAGGAGGTTTAAGACATTGAGAGTCTCTGCAGAGAAATATATGAGATCAGGTCTGGAAAGAACCCATAGCAAGCCTGATTCGCAGCACAGGCTCCAGGACAAACAGGAGTTTGGAGTTATGGGTGTTCAGGGGTACCCACAGGAAGGCTGGCAGATACTATAATCCATACACCTCTTCTTGTTCCACGCTACTCTGAGAGACGTGCAAGGTCTTACACCTGGGTCGGAGCAATCCCAGGCACAGCTACAGGTTGAGATGAGATTCAGAGCAGACCTGTGAAGGACTTGCGGGTGTTGGTCGATGAGAAAATGAACATGAGCCGGCAGTGTACACTCGCAGCCCAGAAAGCCAGCCATATCCTGGGCTGCATCAGAAGGAGCATGACCAGCAGGTCGAGGGAGGTGATCCTGCCCCTCTGCTCTGCTCTTGGGAGACCTCACTTGGAGTATTGTGCGCAGTTCTGGTGTCCTCAACATGAAAAGGACATGGAACTGTTGGAACAAGTCC
>JANRGW010032857.1:0-25477 GCA_024733675.1 Psilopsiagon aymara | reverse complement strand
GGAGGAAGAATTTATTTATTTTTAAGAATTTCCTGAAAAAAAATACATTTTACATGATCCAAAAATCAGTCAGAAGAGACCTAACATTTAAAAACAGGACCTCAAAATTCTTCCCAAAGCTGTGGACCAGCTCAAATAAGGACATTAAGTTCCTTTACCAAGGCCTTTGCAAGCCACAGGTGATTGGGATTTGGTCTTTACATTCATTTTCCCATTAGCACCTTTTTTCCCCCCTTCCCAAGCATTTTGTCTCTGGCTCAGGGCAGCATTGAGCAAAGTGATGCTCTTTAAATGTATTTATAAATAAATATTTACTTATACACTCAGCAGGTGAGTTTGAGCGAATGAAGCTGAGGAGGAGGAGGAAGAGGAGGAGAAGACAGGTAAGGATGGCTGCACCCATGTGGGAGATGCACAGAGGTTATAGGTCTACGGGTAAAATCAATTCCAGGGTCCCTTCCTTGAGCCCACGTGGCCTCATTAGGCTGTATCCAGACTGTTCCACTCTCCCTTCCTTGACAAACTGCCTGTGACAGGGCAGGATTTCAGTGCCCTAACAGAGTATATATGGATAGATATCCACAAACACTCAAAACTAGAAATTTTTAGGGCTTTTCCCTGCCTCTAAAAAAGGTGATGGGGGAGCAAAAAGGGGCAGGACTAAAGCAAACATCTGATCCTGCTATGAAGTCATTCCAGGTCTGCAGGACTAAATTAGAGCAGGTCCCCAGGAGTCTCTTGAGCAGCAGAGAAAAGGCATAGTTCTGAAAGAGTCAGTTATACACCCTGCAGCTGGCAAAATAATAATAATGCTACTAATAATAATAAGCCATGTCCAATCAGCCCTAATATCCATCACCACCATCAGGTTCAATGCAGGACTAAGAGCTGGAAGAGAATAAATATGCCTGTTTATTTCCATTGCATTTGGAGAGTGATTGGAAATCCCAGTGGAGGCATGTTTTCAGCTGCCTTTCCAAGCTGGGGCTGCTGTGGCTCTCTTGGCCACACTCGTCTCTCCCAGCATCTAACCCTGCTCCTCTTCCTCACCTCTCACTTGAGTTGTGCTTTGGTTGCAGCTGGGGTCATGCTGGGCTGTAGACCATGCTAAAGCGACAAAGCCAGAGGTCTCATTCATTAACAAAACAAAGGACTTTATCATGTGTTAGTGACCCCCACTGCTTCGGCTTGGGTTTACCCTGCCAAAATACAGCCACACAACTGAGGGCTCAGGTTAGCATCTAATATTTAGTAGGATCAACCAGGGCTCATTCTAGTGCTGGTGGAATACTCATCCCAACTCTTTCATTCTTTGAGCTGGCAGGATTTTGAGTTGAGCCCACAAGTAAGACCTTGCGCAGCTCTTTGTGGAGCAGCCAGAAAAGGCAGCAGTGAATCTCCCACTGCTCAGGCACAATCTTCTTCCAGCCAGCCCCTGTCAAGGGGACTTTCAACCCCACAGTGAAATAGTAGGATCATACGACTTCATTTGGTCTCATCAAAACTCCTCATAAATGCAATTCCCTCACTTTGCCTTTTGGTAGTCAAAGACCCACTTACAGATTTCAGCACCTGCCCAAAAACTCAGAGAGAGCAATGGGAGCATGCTCAGTAAGGCAGTGTAGGTACGGGAAGTTCTGGAGAAGCTGGCCATAGTGTTGGGATCTCACTGAGGAGTGCTGCAACTCCTTTAGGTGCCTGCTCCTTCACCTCCGCCATTTGGCAAGAGCCATGGCCACCACGGCTTCATCTAGAATCATGACTTAAACACTGCCATGCTGCTGGTACTTGACCATCCCCACCAAAACTGCCAATGTAGTCCTTGGCACAACTCATACTGACCTAGACAAAGCCAGGGCTCAACCAGGGGGTAAACAGCCCATAGGACTCCCTAAAGTCTTGTTCACATGGCTGCACCACAGTTGTTACCTCCTCATGCACCCTGGTGTCCGGATGTGAACCTCTGCTCCCTGTCATTGTTACCCATGAACTGCATGACATGGCCTTTGGTGATTCCTCTGCAGTATCCCTGGGAGAAGCCAGTAAGCATTCAGATGGCCAACAGAGCTGCAGGAAAGGATAGAAAAGTGATGGAGTTCCCTGCACCAGGGCTATGTCCTGCCCCCCATGGCAATGGTCCTGCATCACCTCCATAGTGTGCTAATCCTCAGAGCTCCCTGAGGAGGAGTAAGGTGGAGAGCAGGGTATTTTCTGGTGAAGGCAGAGGATGTTTGCTTTGAAGCATTCAAGTGTTGATGGATGGTACTGTTATGTTGGTGCCCTCCAGTGCTACACTGCAACACAGGTACCGTGGGCATAGGCATTTAGTGTTACTCCTCCACACACCTCTAGATCCTTTTTCTTTCCTCACCAACAGCCTGCTCTTTTTCTTTCTTTCTTTTTCTTTTTTGTGCTACAGGGAGGAACGGGTTGACTCAGAGAAGGAACAGTGCAGACAAATCCATCAACTTCATCCTTGCCAACTGGGAGGAGCCGAGCCGGCAAGCTGCGAGCCCCAGCATAGCGAGATGTCTGCACCTTGGGGGAACCTCCGCACTGACAGATGACAGGAGAGCCCCTCAGCCCCCCACCTCCCGGAATCCTCCGCACTCTCGGCATCTCCTCTCCAGCTCCGCACCAACTCTCTGGTCACCATGACAACGGTTGGCTCACAGGAGGCTCTCCCGATGCAGCACTCACCCACCCCAGCGCAAAGCACAGCTTGTGGTGCCTCTCCGTCCTACCTGGGTTTGCGAGGCTGCCATCAAGCCAGCGCCCTTGGGCTGGGTGCTTAGAGGAAGCTCCAGATTGCAGGTGAGTCTTGGAGTGGAAAGAAGCCAGCTAGGATGGGGATCACCTCTTTTACCTTGCTCCTAGGAAAGGAGGTGGATGCTGAGAGCAGTTGAGATGCAGGAAAGGAAAAGTGGCAGAGCCTTGCGGCGCTCAGGGACAGAGCTGATGTTGAGGTTACACCTCCACAAGGGGACAAACCCATGCTGGAGCCTGGTCTCCAGCCCTGAGGTTTGGCCATGCCCACACCACTAATCTTCCCCACCCTCCTAAGCATGGTGGCTGCATCCCAACCACCGGTTGGGGATGGTCCTTCACCCATGCCAGCTCATGAGCCATGCCAGGGATGGTTTGGGTAAGCCTAAGTTGGCCAGGGCTGAAACAACACCAGGGATGGTGGTGGGAGCGTAAGGGCAGAGCACGTTGAACCCCAGCCCTTGTGTCCTGACTCTGTTTCATTTACAGCTTACAACAACCAATCACTCAGCCAGGTCAGGGCCTGGGCAAACCTGAGCACATCTCCTGGCTGCTGACAGCTCTTTTAATTCACCAGTGCCCTGGCTGATGCCAGGGCAGGTACCAGAAGCCACAGGAGTGACTTTCAACAATGAATGGAATCAGATGGTGACTCACTTAGCACCATTTCAGTCACTTGTCCTCTGCTCCAGGGGATAGGCCAGCCACTTTGGCTGAACAGCCACCAAGGACATGAAGCCACCTCTATGCACACTGACAGGAGTGTCCGAAGTGAGCAAGGGCTATGCTTAGGAAAGTGGCCACATGGTGGGACAAAAGAGCAGGGATCATTTCAGTTAGTGCAGGTGGAAAAGGGACCGTTAAGAAGTGCCCAGGGATAGAGAGGGGTCATGCAATTTGGCTGGAGCAATCACTGACCCTGCTGAGCAGTTGTGAACCAGGAGTGAGGGCAGAAGAAAAAATCAGGGAAAGCACACCCCAAAATAACTAAACCATAACTGGTTTAGTTGTATTGCTAATGATCAGCAAACATGGCAGCCCTCTAACCTGGACCACAAGAAAGCAGTGGAAGTGATGTCCAGTTCTTGCAGGTCTTCTCCCTATCCCCGTCCTTGGCACAAGCAAGGTGCACAGAGAACTTTTTGTTTGCCAGCAGAGGCCCATGCACAGTCTTGACCCAGACCAAAAAGTGCTGCCCAAAACTGTCTGACCATATGGGTCCTAAAGAGGACCCAGGACCAGCTGCCACACAAAGAACAGTGTTAGGTTCTCCCAATTTATCCTAGCCTTACAACCCCAGAAATGCCATAAAAATAGGCACCTGGGTAGAAAAGAGAATGGGAGACAGACAAAGGTAGACAGAGGGCACACATTTCATCCTTCTTTTCCAAGGAAAAGACTGTTCCAAGGAAAAGACTGTCTCAATCCTGCAAAAGACATCAGTGAATCCAAGTGGGGTGGAGAGGCAAGATCCCTCTGCTTTCCAGTTAGGGCTCAGGGCTGAACATCAGCAATGAGGGAATTACATACACTGCTGCCTGCCCTGGCCTATGTAAATGAATCAATGGAGGGGAAAACACAGCTCAGTGTGAACCTTGGACCATTGGAGAGGGAGTTAATTAGCCCCCCTGCAGCTAATTATTGCCATGAGATCAAGTGGTTTGTGCTCTTTGGTGAATGCCAGCCATTCAGTGGGATGACAGAGATGCGAGGGGCAAAAGAAAAAGGGGAAAAAACCCATCATACTGTCACTGCTGGAATTTGGTTGCAAGACTACTTTATCAGTGTCAAGAGAAAGGCAGGCTGGTTTACACCACAGGGGTCCACAGAGCTCAGCTTAGTAAAAGGCAGCTTGCTGGGGGTGAAAGCCTGTTGCTGGCAGCTGAGGCTCTTCCTAAAGGGGTCCAAAGGCAATGGTGATGTTGCTTATGGGCAGGCAAATTCCCAGTGCATGTAGGAAGGGGCTGGCACAGGTAATCTGTATCACGCGCAGTCATGTTTTAACATGGGTTGGGAACAGAGTATACTTCAAGACCTGGACCTTTGGCCTTGGTGGAAATACCAGCACCAGTAGAATACGGGCTGACCTCATTAACACTAAGAACAAAGCTCAGATTCACTTGGCAGCCAGAACGAACACTGAGGACCAGTACTTTAGAGCATGAAGATACAGCTATATATTACATACATACATGCACACACAAAATTGTCCCTAGCATTAAAATTTCATTACAAGGAGTGTACCAGGAATAACCATTATCAATTATATATTATACGCTGCTTTAGTCTAAAAAAATTTAATGGCTCTGGGGCTCTGCTGTGATGAGAAAGAGTCTCTCTTGCAAGATATCAAGCTGGTTGTGCTGAGGAGCTTTGTGATTCACCACACAACCCACCCCACATTGGTATGGTGGGGTACCCAGGCAAGAGGTGCCCCACTGACTGTTTCCCTTGGCTTCATGCAGATAATGCTGGATTACGGAACCCTCTATGGGGTGCTCAGGACAGGACAGGGGCTGGGGACCGGATCTTAGGGCTTTCAGAGGGGTTATTCTGTAAAACTCTCAATTCTCTGTCTAGATAATGCCACTGTACCGTGAGTTTCCAGCCTCAGTGCTCCTTCCATGTGGTCATTTTGTGCCCTGGCCTTCATGGACAGCCCTGCTCTCAATTTATCTTTGTATTGGTACCAGAGACTCATATGAGTCACCTAAGATGCCATCTACCGCTATGGGCACCTCCAAAAGTGACTGTTCCTGTCTGTCTTGGACAACTCTTGTGGGTGGGATAACTGGAGGTATCTCCACTGCTGACAGAAGTCTCCTTCGTGACCACAATCTCCTCCTTTAGATACTTTGGTCTAAGCAGGAGACAAGACCCACATCCTACCCAGATCTGCACTGTGTCTGTGAATTGCCTCATGCCATTTCCCTCTGAAAGTGATGACATCCCTTCCTCCAGAGTTTGCTCCTCTTTCCCCCAGTGTACCGCTCCTGAAGGCTGAGCAGCTTTTAAAAACCAAATCAAGAAGAGATAACCTCCTCCATTCTCAGTGTGCTCCTCATCCCTGCTCCTGCCTCCTGCCATTCAGCCCCAAGTAGCCATTGACCCATCTCTGTTCAAAACACCAGCTGGCTTCCACATCTTCATGTTGAAGAATAAATATCTGCATTGTCCAAAGGCTTTCCAGTTAAATGATTTGCAGATCCTCCTTTGTGGATGGGAGACAGTGGACAACCCCAGTGTCCTGATAGATACTGTCTAATAAAAGACAATGATGGGGATGCTAAGCTACAGTGGGGCAGAGGGAGGGGCTGCTGCACTGAAGTCTTAATGCTGATGTTTAATCCAATTAGTGTCCCTGTGCATACCAAGGCAGCAGCTCTTGGTATGCACAGGGTGAAGGCAGATGGATGGGTAACAGTCAGGCTAGGGGCTAGGAGGGTCTGCAGGACTTTGTCCATTCCCCTCAATGATTTGGGGGGAAGATGGGATTGTTTGAAGGAAATTAAACTGCAGAGCCAGCTAGACCTTGTCCAGTGGTTCACATGGAAAAGAAGTCTTACAAAACATGGTTTATTAATTTTGGGGCAGGTTAGGGGGTCACTAGGCTGTAAGTAGAGTAAGTAAGACAGTACAGCAAGGTCAAGCCCAGTTCAGGAGATAGGATAAGACAGAAATCATTGCCAAGAAGCAGAATGGATCTGGCCACTCTGACGAGTGGGAGACAAAAGCAATGGGGAAGAGACATTAGTACAATGGACATTATCTAGGCCTTTACTAAAGTGTGTCCCACATTTCTTTGCTGCCAACAAGCCCACTGCTGCAATTTGAAAGCCCTATTTCCCTTTCCCATTCAGTAGATCACGCCTGAGAAAGTGATTTCTCAGGATGGAGATTAAAGCAGAACAGCAGAGAGCCCCCAGTGCAATTATGAAAAGGAAGTCATAAAAAATAGTAATTAAAAGTCGTATTTCTGCTGGGTAAGTGCCTGGGCAGGGCTGGGAGTTGTTGGACAGAATGATGCCTGGAAAAACAGAGGATGCAGCAAAGGTAGAGACGGGGCAGAAAGGCTTTCTCTGTACCAGTGAAAGAAACAGGGATTGCACCATCCCTGCTGTAACCTGTTAGCACGGCCCCTTGCAGTTTTAATCAAGCAAAACAGGCCTGTTGGATCCTTGTCTCTGCTGTGACCTGTCTGTGCCTTTTGTCTCCCATGGCAGCAGCCATGGACAATAAACGTGTCCGTTGGATGTCCTGTTCGTGTGGATGATGTGGCTGTGGAACACATGGTGTTCCAGTGTGGCTGCTAAACTGGAGCTGGTGAAAAGCAAAGCAATTTGGGTTGGGTGGAAGAGATTTCTTTCACTGAAATGAAAACATGGAGAGACATTTATTTGGTTCCACCCTGAACTGAGAACATATGACCTCTGGTGTGACAGCCAGGGCTTAGCCTAAGGGCATCTCAGGGACAGGAGAATTACTAGTAAAAGCCTCCATGTGCAGACAACATCTGTATATGTAAATTAACCAGAGCCTCTTCTTTGAGGTCCTGAAGTTTTCTGCTTGGGTTGCCCAAACTACAAACACTCTTCCAGTCCTCCATCCAGCAGTACCTGAAGGATCTTGCACCACCTATGACGCCTCCTGCACCCCTGCGGGAGATGAGGTACTTCTGTCCACTCCACAACTCGGCATTGGCTCCTCAGACTTGGGCAAAAAGAGGACCTCCTAGCATTGCTGATTAGTATCAGCATGCTGCTTTTGGAAGCTAACCAAACTCTTCCCATGGATGTACAGGCAAGAAAACCTGCCAGTGGGATGACTGCAATGAGACCTTCCCAGGAGAGGCTTCACGCACCATTCATCAGCCCATTTCAGCTGCAGCAACACTGTCACAGCCCCAGAGATAACAGATGAGGCCTCAGCCTTGATGATCTTTTCAGGAAATGCCCCCAAAGCCAACAACCCTAAAGCCCAGTGGGACTCTTTGCCTTCCTGACGCTGAATCACCAGCTATGCAGGCAGCAGGAATTAAACAGAAGAAATAAGAATGGAGCAATGGTAAATGGAGATTGTAAACACGAGCCAGATTACAAACTTAATGGGTCTAAGCAGGCACCAGGGGGAAAGCAGAAGTGAGAAGAAACAGGCTGAGAGGGAGGGGGGTTGTCTGATAGGTGGAAAGGGCTGTGGGAAGACCAAACTGCACTCAGGGGAAGGAAACCGGATGCTCAGGGAGTGGGAGCTGGAAATGCAATTCCTCTCCCTGACATGCAGCTGATGCTGCACGGGGCTGGGTCATGCAGAGGAAATCTGGAGGGAGTTGCGTGCAAGATAAGGTTCATGACCTCCACCATGCTATACCTTGTGTTGTCCCCACATGGGTTTGGGTAAGATGGGGCACAGACTGATGGAGGCTATTTTAGGGATGATGGGAAGTTACGCATATGGAGGAGAAAAAGGTTTTCCAGTCCCGTGTAAATGTTCCTGGGACAAAGTGGAGATCTCCTCATGGAAAACAACCCCCTCAGTTCTCCCCACAAAAAAGGAGGACGCTCAGGCTAGCACAGAATGAGCCTGGTGGGTGAGATACGTGCCTCAAGCATGGAACACTGCACGTCAAATCCCTGCTGCATTTACTTCCCTATGGTGCAGATGATCCTGCTAGGTAGAACTTTCCAGAAAGTGTGCTCCAGACAAAAAGAAGTAGCACCTCTGGGTTTTGACACATGATCTTGCCACAGAAGACCCATTTTATCCACCAATCTCCACCTGCCTTTTACCATCGGTGATTCAATATTCAGCATCCATGTTTTCTCTGCGAATTCCTGGAAGAAATGTGCTCCAAAAGCCCCGTGGAGAGGGGTGCCATATTCCAAGCATGTCCAAGAGCTGCCAGCGGTCTCAGCCACCTCACAACTTCAGAGCTCTATGACTACTGTTGGAAAATGGACTATTTTCTGGGCCAATAAGCTGAATTTCTAACTCGTATTATTTCTTTTTCCTTTGGACGCCATTTGGGAATGATTTTCAGACCAGGGATGGGCAAGGTCTGGTGGCAAGACAGGCCTTCAGAAGCCCAGACACAACAGTTATGGTCCTTGTAGCTAAAACAAAGGCTTTCCCAGTGTGACTCCTCCTGATCCGAAATGCTCTACCGTAGCTCCCTCAGCCCCTGAAAACCTGCCCTCTCTGGTTGCAAGTATTTTTGTTAGGATATGCAGAACTAAGGCCCGCGATCCTTCCCAATGAATCTCCCTTTCATTCCAACACGTATAACTGTACTTTCAGCACTGTGCATAAATACACTTTAAGTTTCACTCTGCCATCCACAAGAGATGATTGAACATGAAAGCATAAACAATCAAGGCAACATCAGCTTTGCTGTTATTATGTCTGTTATGAAATTTTCATGTTCTTGCAGAACCTAAGGCTCAAAAAAAATCTGTTTTTTTCCCATTTGCCCCCCAAAGTGTTTCTTTACATGCTCTAACAAGAAATCACTACCAGAACTCTCCCTACACTACAACACAGCTAAGAAAACAAATGGCTTTGTGAGTAAAAGAGCTAAGCAAGGTTGATTTCCAAGGGATGGTGGATTCTCTGGTGTCCAGTAGAGCACAAACTCCAATGAAATATCTACCCAAAGCTGTGAGGTCCATGAAGTCTCTCTAATGGGGGGGTTGGCTAGAATTTAATGAGGGATACACTCCTGAGCTGCTTTTTTCTTCACTGAGGATACTGACTTGTCCCTCTTCTCTTTCCACATCTGGTTGTGCAAAACTAGTAGGGTTTAACCTTAACAAATTAGTATTGAAATACATGAGGGGTCCTGAGGTGGCTGCTGACAACCACCCTCCATCCCTACACAGGGCTGATTTCCTTAGGAAATCAAAGCAAAGCTAAGAGAGCTGCCGTGGTGAAAGCCGCACAAAACCAAACATGAAAGCTCTGGAAACTGATTTTTGCACCTCTCACATGAAGATGAGCGTTTAAAATGTCTCTGAGGTGAGATCTGACTTAAGAGATTTTCCTTCAGGCTCTAATGCTTAAGAGAAAAAAAATATAATTAAAAAATTGAATGCTGATGACTTTTTCTCTGCTTACCTGGTTTTAGAATCATAGAATCATGTAGGTTGGAAAAGACCTTTAAAGATCATCATGTTAGTCAATTTCTGAGAGCAGAACATCCATCCTGGAGAGCCTGAGATCAGCAATGCCATAGGCAAAGTCAATGGATTTCAAAACATGGGGGAAAGTGCTGGCTGATCACACCAGTGTGAGCTACTGATGGGACAGGGACTCTGCCAGGCAGCTCACCACTCATCTCCCAGATGGGGGTGACCAAGTCCTCCGACTGCTGTGCCAGTCACCCCAACCCATCTCTGAGACCACCATGGAAAAGCTGACACATGCTGCGTCATGGTGCAGTCCTCAGCTGCACCTGCTTTTTGGACTTCCTCTGAGTGTTTGAGCCACCTTCTTGTTTCCTGCTCCAAGAAGGGACCACAGCCCTGCACGGCTGCCCCTGGAAAAGGAGACAAGCAGGATGCCACCTTGTCTGAGCACACACATAACAACCTTTACGTTCATGTACACTTCTGCTTGGGTGTATGCTCGCATTAAGTGTGTTTATGCACGTATGTTTGTGCACATGCACTGATGTGTGCACGCCCGTTTTTGCACCCATGCATGCGTGTTTCTGCACCCGTGCAAGCTGGTTTTTGCAAGTATGTGCATAGTGCACTCATCACGTACATGAGTACACTGTACACATGCAGACAAATGGGAGGAGTGTTCGTGTACATAGCCCTGTGTGTGTGCCCTGAGCATGAAGGGGCTGTTTGCCCTCCAGGGTGCATGAGTGCAAGGGGATGCATGCACACGAGTGTTCAAGAGGGTCCAAGCAACCCTCTTTCCTGGATTGCACTGCACGAGGTATTAATGAGCAGTAATGGGATCTCGCTGTGACTCATCATCATGGATCTGACAAACTGTTGATCCCATTGATAAAAGCCCAGAGGGTTCGGGCACCTAGCCAAATCCCTTCACTTCATTCATAGAAAGGAGGGCTGGGGAGGGAAATCAGCTGGGCTCAGGTCCAGAAGAACAAGCGTTGCTGGCTATTGCACAGAGTCCTCCGATAGCCATGGACGGAAGCCAGACGCATGGGCAGAAGCCGGGAGCCATAGATATCCCCATGCAACAAGGCTGCAGCCAGGAAACAGCAAGGCAGCGGTGCCCTGGGCCAGAAATTTGTGTGTAGGGGAAAAAGGAGCAGACCCTTCCACAAATCCCTGTCCCTGGGAAAGGTCCTGTCCTTCTGCCCTTCCGCAAATCCCTCTGTTGGTGCCATTAACCCAACCAGCGCTGTTTGCTTGGCTCTAAATCTGACTTAGAATCAAGCTTCAGTCCTACATGCCAGCAGCACGTGAGACCCGGCAGTGAGATAGGTAAGAAAAAGAAAGGGGCAGCCCATGGTTGTTGCAGGATGTTCAGGCTGCAAATATCCCTCACACAATCCTTTGTGCATTCACAGTGCCCCCAAGCTCTTCTAGATATCTCCAGTGACAGAAATTATATGTTCTTTGTAGCTTTTCCTAAGTGCATCTGGAGAAGAAGTCACCTGAAGCAGCCAGCCTATCCACCCTTACAAATGAATCCCCCAAGCCCTGCCCTCGCAGGCACATACAGTGCATCATGGGGAGAAGTCTCTTGCCAATGGGTGGTGTAGGCAGATGAACCATGTCATCGGCTACTGCAGTACATTGCACCCATGGGGGGACCCGTCACAATGGGTAAACCTGTAAATAGTAACTTCTAGGATGTCCCCAGGCCACCATACTGTTAGTTCGGAGAGGTCATTCTGCTGCAGACTTTACTGAAATATCTACACACATAAAATAGTGGGGTTTGGTGTTTTCCAGCAGGCAAATTAAAGTTTGTGTTGAGAAATTCCTGGTCAGCTTTCTCAGGATATTCATGAAACAACATGAACAGGATCACTGAAGGAATGACTTATGCCTTGGTGCAACCTGCTTGTAAAAGGGCTGAAGAGGCAGGAAAGCCTCCCAGTTTCCTCAGGTGGTGCTGCACATTGTGCTCTGGCCCATCAGCAAGGAGCTAAGGCATTACTGCTTCAGGCAGAGATCTACCCATGCAGCTTCATGCACAGCTGCTCTCAAACTACTCTGTTGAAAAGACAAGCATGGCTCATTATGCAAAGGTGTGGGGTTGTTTTTAAACCCATGACATTTTGATAGACTAGTCCAAGAGGCTGACCACACACAGTGATGCTCACAGACCTGAGGAAACAATCGGTCCAAGCAGGGTACGGCACCCTTTGCCAGAGGGAACACTTCTCACATCTCAGGTACAACCAGAAAGAGATCATGTCATGTCACAGGGGCTAAATGCAACATCTTACGTAGATAGAACAGGAACTTCTCAATGGGTTTCTTTTCAAGTGTTAGGTCATAAGACCTGACAGCCAAAGCTGTAATATTTTAAGCTGTTGGGATAAGAACTGAACCACAAGCCTCTCTCGGAAGGCAATGTATAGCGAACCCAGGCTTGGATAGGCTGAACACACCCTGTTTTCACTGACAGCATCTCCAGGTCTCATGGATGAACTGCAGAGACTGACAACCTGTCATGGACAAAAGACTATTCAACATGACCTCACCTGGAATTTGATCCCTAGCCAAACCTGTTGTAAGAGGGAGATGATGGCTGGTTTGCTTTAAAAGCTGCAGCAGTGGCTTAAGTCAGTCCAGCCTGAAGACTACTGTTGGATTAGTCTCACTCTGCCGCTTTAATGTGTCTGTAAAGGTTAAGTGCTGATTCCTGAAGGTGTAAACCATGCAATGGGACTGTGCTGGAAAGGAGTATAGAAATGACAGCTTAAAAGCAAGCAAAAGGAAAATGTAAAGTGTTTATGAAGAGCCTTCTGAAGAGAGAGATGGTCTGTGGCAGTGCCTAGGAGGGAAGGGGGCTCAGTGCCACTACCCACTTGGGACTAATTTTGCCAAATCATCAATCCCACACGAGACAGCAAGATAACTTAAGAAGACTTGAATCTAACACAAGCAAACATACAACAGCAAGAGTAAAACACCTACAGAGACCCTGATCCTGCTACTGAACCAAAGCAAGCAAACCCTTGGAGAGTGATCTACATCACCCCCTCACATCCTCACATTACTTCCAAGCCTGGATGCAGAATTCAGGGAAGCTCCTGCCAAAGTACTAGTGAATAACTACATCCAGCAGAGAGGAAAATTAATACTTCAGCTGCGTATTGTAGCATTAGTCACGAGTTTCTGTGCGTGAGGAAAGTCGATCCCTGTGTTGTGCTCTACCCACACAAGCAGTCCCATTGAGATCCAGAGTTACTCAAGCGGAGAAAGTCAAGTGAAGTGAGGATGTGTGGGTAGCTTTCACAGAGCTTTTAAGGTAACATTTGAGGTTGCCATCCAATTTCTCCTGTTGAAATTCACTGAGCAATTTTCTCCCTCTTGTAACGCTTTGCTTTTTTTTCTCTTTTTTTTTTAAATCAAATCCACATTACAGAGAAAAACGGCAAGAAACTGTAATTGTAGAGGAAGGGAGTGAATGCAGAGAAGGGAGAGAAGGCAGCTGTATTGACCATCTGCTATACCGCTAAAAACACCCACTTAAGTATCTGTTTACAAATCAAGTTGCCTGTGTTAGTAGAAACAGAGGCACTTGCTTCAGAAGTATCAGACGATTGGCTGCCAACATGCTGAGTTTATTAGGTAGCAGACTGGGTCTTTGTGAAAACGTGTGGTAGGAGGAATAAAACCAAAAGCTGTTCTTAACAAGGAAACACTGAGAGGCACACGTTAGAAAAAACAGCGCCTGCGAGGAGCTGCAACGCGTGCCCACCCCTGAGCCAGCTGCCATTGCTAGAGGAATCCTCCACTTTCCGAAACACAAGGTGTACATTGCAAATACAGACATGAATAACAAATACTCAGCTCCAGCTTTGTCTCTCTTGTTTACCAAGGACTGTGTCCAGGGATGATGTACCACCACTGACACGTCTCATGGCTGGCTCATAATATTATTAGCAAAACCGTTATTCCTTTAACAAAATGAAGTTCCCAGTTGGTTTAGTATTTCTTCACTCACTGAATTCCTGGAGTGCTCAGCATCCCTCGGGAACGGGTTATGTACCATTCAAATGTTTATCTTAAGAAACCTCCTATGAACTGCTATTACATTACTGTATTTGTGACATTTTGTGACTGTTACCATAAGATACGGTCTGATACCTGATGGCATCAAACCAGACTGGCAGTCTTGATTCTGTCCCAGCAAGCAGGTAGAAAGGTCTCTGAAACCATGAGCCTGAATGCTCTCAGACTAACAAGCCCAGCAAATAAGAACCTGCTCTTTTCTTTCTTCAGAAGATCTGATTGTGAGCTGAAGACTTTGTATTCACCCTGAGAATGTTCAACTGGGCTGTTTGACATCCTCTCAGCCCCAAATGTTGAGTCTCGTGTAGTTGCAGGTAGAAACACATCATGCAGATAATTTGCCTTGGATGCTGGATCCTTTCTCCACAGGTGCTGGTGAACAGTGCATCCCTCCTTTCCACAGTTTCCATTAAAAGCCCTGCTTTCCAAACACTTCTGTGAAGACCAATGGTAGAGTGTGACTTTGAACCTCCCACAACACCTTTATGCAAAATTCAACCTATTGTTTTCAGGATCACTGAAAACCTGCAAATAAAGTCAAGTATATGGGGCTGCACAGGCACCTGGAAGACACATGGCAATGGAGATCAATCACTGCAGGCTGTGGATTTGGCACATGATCACCCATTTAATCTAGACACCTAAAATAAATTAGACAAACTGAGTTCATGCACTGCCCATTCACGCTTGCTGCTTATAGAGCAAAGAGGTTCTCAGATGGAAACAACTGTGGACACCCTCAGCATAGTTCACTTTTTTGTGCATAGCCACCTCTTGCCATTTCAGATGTCCTGAGGGATCTCTCACGCACATGCATGCTGTGCCTTTCTGGAGCAACACCCATTGGCCAGATGGATCCTGTTGGCATTTCAAACCTCACAAGATACTTAATGGTGGGCAACCAAACCAAAACCCAGTGATGGAAGTCAGGTCTGGATTCAGAAACTTACAGTCTTTGCCATTCTCGCCCCTTTGGATAGGTACTGCTATACCCTCACTGCAGAGAAGCCCAAAATCCCATCAGACAGCATTGCTTGGAATTTTATATCCATCGTATATAGAAATGTTAAAAAGAAGCACCCCCAAATACTTTCTAAAGGTGTGTTTAATCACAGCAGGGATAATGAAGCATTCTGACCCCTAAGATGCCAGGCCATCACTAATAATGCCTAATGATGCAAACAGGAGGCATTTGCCTTCTCCTGAGGTGTCTGAGTGCTACAGACACCTTTGCTTCCTATGCAATGGCATCAAGAGAGTGTTTTGGTTGCAGTCTCACTCCAGCTCATCACCAAAGGGTTGCAAACATAACATCAACCTGAGTACTTCCATAATTGTGGATCAATGAGTAGCCATGTTGTTGATGTTCAAGTCAACCACACCTGCTGTAAATCAAAGCTGCTCAGTCAAGGTCAGACAATTTGCACTGCTTTATGTCCACAGAAGATCAGGTTGGTGTTCCAGCTTAGGCATAAGAAAGGATCAAAGTGGGACTATGGAAATATCGGTAGGGATACTTAGAAATGTTAAGGCAGATGGCACAGCTCCATCCTAACTCCTGCCCTCAGAAAGCCCTGGAAAACATTGAAGTTCTGGCTGACCTGTCTACAGCTACTGCCTATTCAGACTGCCAGGATCTTTCCCCTGACAATCAGTCACACCAGTAGCCTGTCATATCTCTTCTGGTGTGAGCCCTGCCTGGCTTCTCTCCCTTATGCTCTCCTATATAGTAGTCTCCTCTTGCTGAGGAGCCCAAGGAGGAAGAGTCTGTACAGGCACACTGGTTTTTAATCTCTAACAACAGCAGCGAGGAGCACAGCCCTCTCCTGCAGCTTGTGGTAGGCTAGCAAGCCTGCAAGACAGCCAGATCCAGGCAGCTACCAGCTATTCATCTCCTGCAGGAGACAATATTCCCCGTCTCTTTGAACAACTGTATTTTACGAGGGAGTTAAAAGAGCAGACACTGCCGATCAGCTGCTAATGCTCACTCCAAAGATGAAAACATTTAACATGAAATCAGATCTTAGGGGATAGGATTTTTTTATTATTATTACTCTCTCTCTCTCTTTCTCTTTTTTATTCCCTTCCCTTTTAATTCGCTCCTTTATCTCCCAGGCCTTGATAGTGTCAAGAACTGACTGATGACTACAGTGTTAAGTTGCTTCTGGTTAAATCAAACACGGCTTCAAGCAATGAGTGTCTGGCTAGGAACAGTTCAGAAGCGACAAGAGAAAGCGAACAGGCTACACTCTTTTGACGGGCGGAGGGAACTCCACTCTTGGACTGATGGAGAGAGGAAGAGAATCTCCCTGCACCGGTTATCTCTGTCCTTTGGCACAACAGAGATACCCACAGGGAGGGTTCAGATAATTTGGGCAAGAGACAGGGGCTGTGAGGGTGGTGCAGGGCAGCAGAGGATGCTCATAGGAACAAAGAAGTGACACCTTTCATTCAGAAGGAAGAGAAAGTCTTGCGCTTTGTCTTCTCCAACTGAAGATACATACATGCATAAACAAATAGCCTAACGCCTCCTGCTATAGTGAAGCTCTGCGCTACACAGCCTTTCTCTCTGCAGGAAGAAATGCTAGGCAGGAGACTCATGCTCGGTGGCATGAGACACGTTGTGCTCGGTGGCATCTGCCTCTTCAGAGAGCAGTTCCACAACCAAACCAGCACCATCCAGTTTTGTGTATAGGTGCACATGGTATAACACCATTGCAATATTGGTGCTGAATGCACAGCCATCACCACTGCTGAACAGCAATGAAGCCGTTCCAAGTTGTTCACAGATGTCCAAATCTGAGCTGAGTATTCTTCAAGGTCAGTTCCTGCCTCTGCTTCCACCAGGTGAAACTGCTCCAAAAAGCCAGTACACGCCTCCTGCTCCACTTCGTGCCATTTTACATTAGCATCAATGCCACTTAGAACAGCAAAGCTCTGCTCTATATTAATTCAGCAGGGCTGTTCATCCACCTTATGCAGATGAACACCAAATACATTCTGTGAGCAGCACTGGGAATCAGTTCCCCACTAAAAGAAGCCATTTTGGTTAACACAGAAAGCTTAAAAATCTGGAGAAAAGGGGTAATTTTAGGAGCTATGCCATCTGCAACACATTAGGTATCAGCCAGGCTCCCTATAATGAAGGCTGCATTTACATGGATGTGTCCTCAGAGATGGAGTATGTCACCTTGGTGGCAAGGTGGTTTCCACCATGGCTCTGAAGTCACACAGCAGTTGTGATGCTGTCTCTTGTCTCTGGGATATTACCAGCCCCTTGGAGCCTGCACACTTCTCCCACAGCTGTGTATTGCCTTTCGTATGCTGTTGTGCATTATAAGTTGCTATCACATAATTTAAAAATTCAAAAGATGTCCAAAGTGGGGTCACAAATCCAAACTCCCTTGAATTGCTCAAGCTGGATCAAAATGCATAAGATCTCAGAAACTGCTGTGCAAGGCCAAATTCATCCATTTTCTGTCTCCAACAATAGTCAGTAACAGATTCCCAAGGAGATTTAGGTAAAATGTTATTTACCCACAACACACCCAATCTCCTGCAATCTTCATATCAGGTACTACCTACAGAGGCATTTCTTCTTCAGATTTTCTAATCCTAATGACTTGTCAGGCTATGTAAAGCTCTAGCATCCACAGCCCCCTTCAGCAATGAGTTCTACAGCTTAACTTCATGCCATGTGAGGACAGTGTGGTGCAGAGCAGGATGCTGAAGGCAAGTGTCTGAGCTAAAACACAGGCATATTAATGCTGCTGACCAGATCCTAAAGGCAGGGTGAGTTGCATCTGGTAAGTCCAACACTGGTAGGCAGATCTCCATCCACCCTGCAGGCCCTCATGAGTTCCTACATGAATGGAGCCGCATGGGATAAACCCTTCAGAGCCCTGACACATACTGATTTATGCAGAAACCCGTTCCTCACATTGGCTTTACCTTGATTTGCCCAGCACAAACCAGTCACACACATCCAGACAGCATCTCCTTGGTGCTGGTTTCCAGAGTACGTAGATCCAGTATCTGGATCCTGTAGGATCCCAGGAGGTTAAAGCAGTCCCGTACCTCATTTTCTCCTGTGTTCTGACTACAAATTCTCTAGATCTGGGGCTATGTCTGCTTGGGTGTATTCACAGAAAGCACTGGATGTTGGAGTACATCTGGGGTTTCCCATGGAGTGGTGGCAGCCAGTGAGGCTTGGTTTTCTCATTAACAATCACTAAAACTTTCAGACACCTGGCAAAGGGCAGCTTTGCTTGCACGGTCTGACAATGCAGTGCACAAATCCAACACCTCCGGGACACACGCCCCACATCCCTGCTAGGAAATAAAATGGGTCACAGCCAGTTCTCTGAGGGCAAGCAGCATGGCACAGCTCACATCCATATGGCTAAACTCACGCGTCCTCCAAAACAGACTGGCATCGTGCCGGTTGGAAAGCATCCATGCTAAACCCTCAAGCATGCCCAGATATTGTCTGGGAGAAGGATAGCTGGTCTGGACTAAAGCTGTGCTTGGGACCATGGTAGTGTTGTAGTGTTATGGATGATCCTGGAGCAGCGTTCAGCCTTGTGCTTTGCCTCTGGCTGGTTGGTTAGTGCAAATATAGAGACATGGTCCTGGTGAGCTTTCAGACTGTATGCACAGACCATGCCTGAAAGGACATGGCTACGTCCATGCATACCAGATGGCAGAGATACCTAAAATTTAGCCTTACAGGTAACTGACCTCCAGTGTCCAGGTCCTGACAGTGTTCAATTTGCTAGCACAGACAAACACTCACCACCTAGGTACATACTCCTTGTGCCCACCTCCCTGCCCATTGTTGCCAGAAAGCATCAGAGGAACAGGCACTCCTGTATCCTAGAAGATGCTGAAGGCAAAAGTAGCCATGCAATCCATACTTGTGGGCAGAGGTGTTCCTGCTCCAAACTATCCTAATCCCAAGAAATGACAGACACAAGTATGGCAAAATAGGGGGAACACACCAGAACTGAATACATGGCAAAGCTGGAGCCTCTTTGAAAGCCTGTCTCTGCTAGAATGCCTCCAAAGCTGGATGCAGAACAGGAGAAGTCCCAGTCTCTGCTTCTCCATTGCAAAACCCAATTATCTCATAGGCAGAGATTACTAAAGAGCAGGGAGAGGGGAGAGATCCAAAATCACAGAACAGAATGATTTGGGTTGGAAAGCTCATCTTAAGCTCATCTAGTTCCACCCCCCTGCCACTTGCAGGGACACATTCCACTACACCAGGTTGCCCAAAGCCCCATCCAACCTGGATTTCCATCTGAGTCAAGAACACATCCCTCCTTCTTGTGTTGCCACAAGCAGTTAAAAATAGAATCACAGAATCACAGAATGGTTTGCATTTGAAAGGGCCATCCTTTCCATCCAAAGGATCATCCAGTTCCAACCCTCTGCCATGGGCAGGGATTGTTTCCATTAGACCACGTCACCCAAGACTCTGTCCACCTTGCCTTGAACACTGGCCTGACTTTTAGCCCTCACCACTAGGCAATTGACCATTATCTACAGCACTATATTAATCCGTAAACTAGGAGCAGCCAGCTAGTAAGAAGAAGAGATTTTTCCTTCAATAGTTTTGACAGTAGGAACCTCTCCACACAGCCAAACTTCTGGAGAGAAAAAAATTACTTGGGGGTAAGAGAGGAGGGAGATAGCAGCCATCATCCTGATGTATCGACTTCAGAAATGGGCTTTCAACAGCTCCTATTCATAAGTAAGTCTGGCCAAGCCAGAAACCCTGCCAGCCTCTAAAGGAAAACCCTGCTATGCTTAAGACTCAATCATTTCAAGAAGCGGAATAGGCATTGTAAGATGTGGTACTGTGGTAAGACCTTCTCTGGTTCTGTTCACGCTGGCTGAAGACTCTTATTAGCATAGCTGCATTAGGACAGGCTTCACCTGACTTTGGCTTGCACCATGAAGACATTCCTGCAGGGATAAGTGATTTGATCCCAGAGAAATGCAACTAGAGAAAAGTTAATTTATCTGCAAAAGGGCCCACTTTGCTTGGGGTCCTTTCAGAATGAGATAATTAGTGCCAAGAGATTTAGAGGCTTAGTGAAGATTCGGCTTCCGGGAGGTCTGAAGCCAGCAGGGGAAGACAGGCAGAGGGCTCAAAGGTCAGTGTACCCAGCGGAACAACCACCACTGCCCAGAAATCAAAGACTTTGCCAATTCATAGGTGAAAAGGATGCACATTTTCTGCAGAGAGAAGAATTAGCCACTGGTGTGATTTGCCCAGGCACGTAGTAAATGCCTTGTTTCCTGATATATATATAAAGGAAGATTGGATGTCCTTCTGCAACCACCCTTCTTGGGCCTGGCTGAGGGAAGTTAGTGCCTACTTTTGACTTAAAACTTCAGAGCAGCCTGATCACAGATATGACACATATACACATACACATGTAATATATATATATGATGCACACGTATAATCACAGAATAGTCTGGAAAGCTGCTAAGGGTATCTGTATTTTAGTGGGAAGCCCAGGAGATCCCAGAATTGAACCCTCACCTCTGTTCCTGCCCTGTGCCTTCACCCTGCATACACACCTTGTAATATTATTTCATTTTTCTTAAAGAGTGCAGACAGTGCCGCAAGTGAGAAATCCTGCAGCTTTTTTGGAAGGCAGAGAGGGCAAGAAGGAAGATGGTAAAGAGTTAATGCAAGAGATATACTAAATCCTGTGCTGTGTACACTGAGATGGACCTTTTTTTCAGACCATCTGAAGAACTGATATTACATAACTGATATATAGAATTATATTACAGTAAGCACATGTGTGTCGACACTTGTGCATTTCAGACAGTTTTTAGGAGTTTGAACTGCTCTTGGTGCTTTGGTAGCCAGTCCCAGGGGGAGCAGACTTGGGCACAAGCACTAAGGCAAAAACCACAGGTGGCCAACTCTGAAGGAAAACATTTACATGCAGAGAAAGGCAACACAGAATCACAGAATAGTTAGGGTTGGAAAGGACCTTAAGATCATCCACTTCCAAACCCCTTGCCATGTGCAGGGACACCTCATACTAGACCAGTCAATCACAAGAATTGCAATTCACACAAAACTCTCTCACTCCAACACATGGTTGTCATCCTGGTGGTGATGTGCACTGTTGTACATAAACTATTTCCTGGTCCTGAGAGCTTGCTGCAGTTAAACTCTCTTGCCCAAGAGAAGATATGCACACCCCAAACCACCTTTTGGGAATGGCCCATGTCTTTTCCTAATCCCCTGAGTGCGGCTGGGAACTGTGCTAGCTGGTCTGGGTCAATCTAATGCTGTGAGTTCAGTGCTTTCCTTCCCACTGAATAACACTGTGCATGCATGTACACAAATGCAGACCTTGTTCTATGAGGCTAGGAGCAGAACAGCTTCTAGGAAACAAAGCATTATTCTTCATAACTCATCATGCAACTTCTTGTTCACATCTTCTGTGGCTCAGCAACTAAGGCTTTAGCTGCGTGAACATCATGGCTATAGTTCTGAGGTCTTCTGCCCTGGCTACGCAACACGTCTGAAAGGCTTCAAATCAGTCCTGGGGGGATATTTATTATTACAGATTTCAAGTTTGTATTTTTAACCTTCTTGAAGAGCTCCCAAAGACAGCCAGAGGAGGGGTACTATTTTAAGTGCATGAAGCAGATGAAAAAACCCCACAAAATTAGCGCTTAGTGCATTTAGTGGAATGGCAAGTGTTTGATCTGATCCTCAGGCTGGAAAGGGTTGGATTTCCTTGCCCAGAAGCTGAACAGCATCCTCATCCTCCTCCCAAATCAAACATCAGTCCCCAGTTCCAGGCTGTGGTTTCAGATGATGTTTTTAAGAGCCAGGACTATTCGCCCAACCCCTGTGTTAAGTGAACACACACACTACAAGAGCTCAGTCACACAAAGGTATTAGCTAAATTATGAGCCGTGCTGCTAGAAAAGCTCCAGTGCATGCTGGCAAAATGTCAGCAACCCAGACTTGCAATAGCATTCACTGTAAGGAGCTCAGGGGCCGACAAACAGCCCATGCAGAAAGGTGACGGTGCTTTTTGCACGCAATATTTCATCTAGCAGGGAAGTGCGATCAACCCTGAAGTGCTGGAAACAGCAAAAGGAGGTGAGAAGTCTCCCTAGAGACATCGAGGAGGTCTGGCACCGAGCAGGGAATTTCATGCACTCCACCAGGCATTTCTAAATCAGAGGGCAATACCTTGTGAGCAATATAAACTGATGGACATTGAAATGATAGGAAGAAACGGCCCCAGCCAAACCACATTACGACCTACTGTACAATTTCCCCTGTTTCCCTCTAACCTAGCTGGCAGTGGGACAGAGAGAGGGTTATACCCAGGTGAAAGGGGGAAGTTGTTTCATATCACTCAGTATAATAATTCCCTTTTCAGGTCCTCCTCCCTAGGCAGATCCACTACTCGCCATCAACAGAGCCATTCACCACACTTTGGCATTTGAGTGCTACCTTGTAGCTTTTGGGTCTGAACTCTTGGAAAGAGAGAGCACAATTCTCCCTTTCCAAAGGCAGAAACTGCTCATACACACCACCAAGCAGCCAAGACCACCAGCCTGGGTTTCAGCTCCAGGTTAAGGTACCTAAGCACAGTTCCTATACATTGGTGTCTTCATTTCCACAAAATCATGGGAGTCCTAGCCCATACAGTCAGCAAGGCTGGGAAAGAAGTTCAGCTCTCCCTACAACAGATGGCTCCTCCAGCACAGCTTGAGTGTGGTCTCCAAGCTTCTTTGTGCTCAAGTCTCTTGCCCACAGGGAGTGATCTAGTCACAACTGTGATGCCCCAAGGTATTTCTCCTAATCTTTACCTTCTGTTTCAGAGAACTGCTGCAGTCCCATAGTTATCCTGTACATCTTCCTATAGAAGAATAATCCTTCTATCTGGCTGCAATATTCCTTCAGAGCAGCAACATCCAGTAAGAATGTGCAATAACTTCAGCACCTGGGTAGTTTCATCTGGAGCCTCGGTACCACTGCAACACCAATTCTGGGAGGGAAGGCAGGCAAAGACTGGATCTGCACATGCTGGGGAGCATCAAGACAGTGCGTGGGATATGCTTTCCTTTTGTTGTGCAGGTTGTTGCTCCAGCTGTGATTAATTCTGCAAACCTTTAGAGGATGCTAACATTTTTATTACTGTGCTGCTAATAAGGGAGGTTAATTAGTCCCTCCTCTCTTTCAGCTGCTTGGAGGTGGTAGCTGTCCTGGTGTGGCTTTAGCCATCACAGGCTGTGATGAAAGAGCCATTGCCAGGAAGGCAGCACCATGGACAGTGCCTGTCTGGAATGCAGTAGACATGCAGCAGACAGTGCACTAGATCTGGAGCAAGGGGAGCACCAAATTTAACCCTTGGGTTCAACTCACGCCAGGTCTCCTTGCAATAACCCAGCAAAGCAAGGCCTCAACTGTGTAGCTCAAGGCACAGCAGTTTCCTTGCTGATAGCTTCAAATGTACGGGGAAACATAGGGTGTTTCCAGCTGGTACCCCAACCCCTTCCACTATACCTCCTGCTGATGATTTTAGGATGATCTGGACATCCTGTCTCACCCTGTTTTGTCACAGAATCATAAGACAGTTTGCGTTGGAAGGGACCTTTAGAGATCACCTAGTCCAGCTCCCTCCTCTGGACCCTGACTCTTAACTCTACCCCATTCCAGCCTGGAGTCACTCTTGATGTACCTTGGAGATCAGAAATAGGCGCCATGTTCCAGCAGGATCAAGCTGGTCTCCACTAGAGATCCTTCTGATTTGTCCTTCTTCTTCCACTTCCATGCTATATTCACCACCC
Organism: Psilopsiagon aymara; assembly: GCA_024733675.1. Classification (NCBI taxonomy): domain Eukaryota; kingdom Metazoa; phylum Chordata; class Aves; order Psittaciformes; family Psittacidae; genus Psilopsiagon; species Psilopsiagon aymara. The sequence goes on along the minus strand of JANRGW010032857.1, from coordinate 1,637 downwards.
TGTGATCAGTCTACACTTAAGTTTCCTTCTTCTACTGTTTGTAAGACAAGCCCCTGCATCTTGGCAGGAATTACTGCCCAGCTCTATCTGCTCCACACATTACTCCTTGGGACCAGCTAGGCTTACCTGATGGCTCTCTGCTCTTCTCTCTACATCCATGTCATGGCAGCCCCAAGACCAGCTCTGGAGGCCAACCTAAGGTATGCAGAGCTAACAGAAATTCTTTCATTAACACGAATTCACAACAGATCAGGCCTTTGTGTGGGGAGCTCCCCTCTGTAGCCAGAACATCCCACTTAGCTTGTAATACAAATGCTTTTTGCAGCACAGCACGGTGGCAGTGCCAGTGCCTGCAACAAGATGCCAAAGAGCAGTAAGAGTGGCAGCAGCCTCTGTGGGAAGTGCCTGGTTTCAGCAGCTCACCCGGGATGGGGCACGCACTGGTGCCTCCACAATGGAGTAGGGCTGAGGCCTCCTGCTCTTTGATTTGGAGAGTCTCAACTGGTTCAAATCCTTTGCCTTTCCACTTCTCTCTCCTGGTGAAGCAGGAGTGTTCGTCCTTAGCTCCTGGAGCACACAGGCTTTCTCAGAAAAACATGCTTTCCAAGCAAAGATCCCTAGGAAAATGAAACACATGATGAAAACCTATCCCCTTGCCTTCTCTCCCAATTATTTTTTAAGTACTATAGACATGACATGAAATATTTTTATTAAAATGTCAGCAAGCAAACAAAATCTGAAGAGGTATTCCTCACCAAAGCCAGAATCAGCTCCGAAAAAACTACTGTAGCAGAGGAGTTAACCCCCAGACTGTAATTTCTTTCCTAGGGAGACAGCAAAGCCTCTAAAGCTCTCTGTACAGAGGGACTACTGGTGTTATTTGATTTGTTTTTGCTTCAGTGTAATAACAGCCCTTCTCTAAGTCTGGAGACTGGATTTGTCCTTATAATATGACCTTTTTGTAGCCTATCAGTAGTGGGAAATGGACAAATCCTGGGAGAAAATGGACAAGATTTCTGGCTCTCTGCCAGTGGAAAGTCATGTTTTATCCATGCTCGGCTCCCAGCTGCTCTGGAGACAACAGTGTGGTGATCTCCACTTATCTGCTGTCATCTGACATTTCTAGAGCATCAGAACATCAGTCTCCAGCAAGGGGCTTTCTTGCTCACTCCCCTGATGGGATTTATTCTCTCCTCTAGTCAACTGCTCCTTCGTCTCCCCTAAAAGATGCCCTGGGAACTCCTCACTGTGTGTTTTGAAAATGGCCAAGTACTGCAAATGGAAGATAAACTGCTTCTTTGAGTAAATCAGAGCAGGTCAGTGAAGGCTGGTTACCACAAAACACATCCCTCCACAAATGATAAAGCTGAGGAACTGATGTGAGGCTACACTGGAGCAACTTGCTCATCACTTAACAGAGAATCATAGAATCACAGAATAGTTAGGGTTGGAAAAGACCTTAAGGTCATCCAGTTCCAACCCCCCTGCCATGAGCAGGGACACCTCACACTAAACCATATCACCCAAGGCTCTGCCGAACCTGGCCTTGAGCACCGCCAGCAATGGAGTATTCACAACTTCCCTGGGCAACCCATTCCAGTGCCTCACCACCCTCACAGTAAAGAATTTCTTCCTCA
>JANRGW010032856.1:37900-69634 GCA_024733675.1 Psilopsiagon aymara | reverse complement strand
CTGCCAACTTGGCAATAATTCTGTATATAAACCGAGCGCTTGTAGAATAAAGTTGGGCGTTGCTTGATAACTCGTATTGAGTCGTTCTTGCCGGCGCCTCCCTCCCGCAGTGGAACATCAGAAATTGTGCTGGAGAAGCCAAGAAAATGGTCAGTACTGCAAACAGCTTTGACAACCAACATGAGCAACCTAAATGCTTTGGCCTCAAAGCATAATCCAGGCCTACCCTCTCACACTCCCTCCAGTCCCTCTTCCCTTCAAACCAGAGTGGTCTTGTACATCAGTCGTACAGACAACAGTGTCTGGCCTACATTAATTCACCAAACAAGACCTGTATGGGCAAAACCATGCCAGAGAGCTTGCTAACAGCAGGTTGAACTGTTAGCCTGTGCTTGAGTCCATATCTTGCCCAATCCCATTAATACAACTGGTGTTTCTGGAGTACAAACCAGATGGTTCAGAGGGACAGAGTCTGGAGTTTAGGCTTAACATCCTGTCAGTGTGTCCAGCAGACCTGGAAGCATTGTATCCCAAGCAACTGGTGGACTTCTGGCTTTGCTTAAAGACTTTCCAATCTGCTCCGTTGTCCAATTGCCTGTGATCTAGCAAACACAAAAACCAGTTTTGGATAAGCCCACACAGACCCCCATAGTGGTGCTCTGCGGCTGGACCAAGGCTTCTTGACTCCGAGTTTCTATGAACAATTCTCTCTATAAACATTTGTCCCAGTTATGATTTAGAACCTCCACTGCATCAGAAATCAGAGTGTAGACCACACAGGGAGTGAGCTCAGGTCCTGGTGGTGCATCTCCGTGTTCTCCACCCATCTACGCGTTGGGTGAGAGAGGGCCAGGATGAAACAGCTTTCATTGCCCCACTTCAACAAACACTTGGCATAACTTAAAGCCTCTGGACTGCCAAGTAGAATGGGACAGAAAAAAAGGCAGAAATATACACAAATATAATATCAAGCCTAACCTTTGATCTAGGTTGATCTGATAAGGCTCTGGCACGGGGCCTTCAAAAACAACATAGCACTCTGAAAGGATTATGCTGATTATTTCTGATAAAAGCAGAGGGTTTGTGTTCATTGGCACTTCACTGACACTGTCCCACTCACCTGCTGACTTCAGACACAGACTTTGACTTTTCACCTCCCAGAGGAATTCCGCTGGTCATTTCCCATCTCCCATTATACAGTTGTAAATCCACTTACATTATTTACGGTGTGATTATGTTCTCTCTCCACATTGTTCTCCAGACAATCCATTGGATTATACTGGGGCTACACATGGAAGCAGGATTTCCTAATTACTAATTATCCTAATTATCAAGTTAAACTACTCGATTCAGAGCTGGTGCAGAAGCGCTACACGCCAGTCCCATTGCTCAGCTGGAGCAAACAGACACTGTAAAAACAAGGAGCAGAAGTTCTTTGCCATCTAAACAAGATTGCTGCCTGTAATTCAGCCTTTGGCTTTATCCAAGCCTCCACATTTGGCTTCTGACAATTTAGCGGAAAATATGCCCTGGGTTGCTGGCTGAAAATCGTTTTACAGGCAAGAGAGTCCTGACTCCTTTTCTGTATCCAGGGAAGGTAAGAAAAAGAAAGGGGAAAAAAACCCCAAAAGCCTAACTTTCTTGGAGAGAATTACTGACACCAACCCATGTATGTCAAAGCACTTGTCTGTGTAATAGGAAGTTTATTGTAGGTTTCTGAGACCATACTGGGTGCTTCTGCCAAAGTCAGAACAGACTGTGCTATTGACTGAAGACAGCAAAGGCAGGGATGCTGACCTCTCCAAGCTCCTTCTGTAGTAGCAGTCATAGGGAATTCTTTAATGAGTGCCTCAGAGCACCCAGGTACATCAGAGTTCTCCACCCACTACCTCATATTGGACACTTTGGCTTAGGAGGTGAAGAGGTCTCTGTGCTGTCCACACGGTGCTGGTATATGCCTCTGCACAGAATCTGGTCTTGCAATACACCATCTCCTGCATCCATCATCAGACTTTCAGTGTGCCCTGCACTGGTGTCTTTAAGCAAAACCTCAGCTATCTTAAGGCTTTTGTGAATATAGTTTTTTAAACCACTGACTTTGTCCTCTGTGTAGGCAATTTTCAGGTGATCCTCCCTCAATCACTTCGCAGAAACAATGTTCTCGTACCTGCAATCCCACAGTTCAGACCCACTGCTTTTTTGAAAGCACACTTCAGACTTGTTGGTCTATCTATGGCCATGTAAGGAATGCACTGCCACTCCTTCCTGCTGTCCCAACAAGAGATGTTAGACAAAGGTGGGCTTTTTGTGACCTTCCTACCAAAATCTATCCAACCCCTTCTGGCAGAAAAAGGTGCCTTAGCATCTCTTCCAGAAGAGAAAGGAAGTTCACAGAAGGTTTCAGAGGAAGGAGAAAGCTTCAAGGTAAAGGGGAAGGCAGATGAGGAACGCAGATGTGATTACAAGGGGTAGGCGATGAAAAATATGGGCTACTCCTGCATCGCACCATAACTAAAACTTCCTCATGCAAGCTTGTAGGACCCATTCTTATGCCTTCTGACTGATGCTGGTTAATAACTCTGGTTAATACAAGAGAAAATATTATTGCTCTTAAGACTCGTAGTTAGATGTTCCACAGCCACTTTTCCCCAGCCACAGTTTCCTCCAACAGACGAGAAAAGGGACTGACCTAAGAGTCACAGATGAGAACGAGACCAACAGTTGTCACGAAAATAGACATCAAATACAGTAATCAGTGAGGATTGTCATCTCGAAGAGCAAACATTCCCCACAGATCACCTGTGGCCATCATATGCTGTGGGAGCAGTGAGAAATCAATTGCAAGTCATCCCCATTTCCAAAGATGCAGAGTTTTCCTCCAGCTCAGGCTTTTTGAAGCAAGTCACTGATACACCAACATCACTATTTTCTATGCTACCTTCTGCTCGATAAGGCCCTGCTGCCTGCAGCAAAAGGCTTCTCCCCATTTACTCTGTGTCATCGCTTTACTAAGCCATGACATGGTCACTCCTGCCAGTACCCCAGGTGCAGCACCACAAGCTTTATGATTGGATTTTATGCTCCTGCTAACAGAGAGCAAACAGACACACAGATAATGCACTGCCAATGCACAGATAATTTCACAAGGTTAAGTTTCAGTTACGGGCCATGCTCTGATTTATTATCTGCTACTCAGGTAGGACAAAAACAAATAGTGTTTGCAATAAGAAAGAAAAGCAGCGGTTAACGTCTATATCCTCTCTTAAGGCAAATTTTGATCTTGGGTTGTTTGCAAACTTTAAGTCACCTTACCGATAAGGATAAGCTAACACCCCTGCTCTGTTCTTAGAGCAACAGATAACCTCTGCATGAAATACTGGCCGACTGTACAAAACAGACTTTTCTACTCTCATATCATTCCTGACCACTCCCTAACCACAGTGGTAGGATGACCCCTGGGGCTCAGATGAAACGGCAGGACATGTAAGGACATCCTCACCTGAGGACAGGTAATACAGTGCATTTCTGTGCACTTGAACTACCTCAGGAACCAGCTTCAAATTTCTAAAGGATTTGAAAGATGCTGAAAAATGTGGAATTCAGTGCTGCTGCCTCTCTGTACTCCCTCCAAGCTCACATCTACAATTACACTCCCATTATAGGATAGAGATGTAGCTAGTAGATCTTATATGTTAGATAAATAGGTGGAGATATTCAGCTAACAGTCTTTCCACTGGATACCACTGAGATACAGATGCTTGCCCTTAACTCACTTAGAAACTATCTTTGAAATCTTTCAGCTGCGGAGATGTGACATGGCATCTAGCAAAATTATTCAGATAATTTCCATTTGAGATTGAGAAGTTCAGGTTACATATAAGGAGGAAGTTCTTTACTGTAAGGGTGATGAGGCACTGGAATGCTTTGCCCAGGGAAGTTGTGAATGCTCCATCCTTGGCGGTGTTCAAGGCCGGGTTGGACAGAGCTTTGGGCATCGTGGTCTAGTGGAAGGTGTCCCTGCCCATGGCGGGGGGGTTAAACTAGATGATCTTTAAGGTCTGTTCCAACCCAAACCATTCTGTGATTCTATGATTCCCAGCACCGAAGAAATTAATTACTTCATTAGCCAGCTGCTGAAAACTGGTTTTAAGAAACAACTGGCAAGTAAGCTCCAGAAACATAAAACGGGTTTGGTTGCATGCAGTTTGATGAAAATTCTGCATTCCTAAAGCATGTACTCTTCCTACTCCACCAAAATCAGTGCTGGAAAACAGCCCATGATTTTCTATGGATATACAAATGTCATCCTTCAAACCACGAGGACGGAGCTTAACTTGTTCCAAACCAGTTCAAAAAGCTAATGGCTATCAAAGGAAAAAAGGAAGACAAAACCAAAGCACAGGACGGTATCTAGCAGAGATGTGACCAGAGTCAGGCAACATAAAACCGCAAAGGGAAATGGGTTTGCAATTGCTGTAACTATCTGCCCATCTCTTGGGAACCTCATATTCGAAATCTGAAGAAATACCACTAGTGGGGAGAAATGACACCATTAATCAGATTGTGTTGTGCTGCCATGTCCATACGGAAGACATCCGCTCATAACCTAAAAAGCTGATCAGATAACTGATGCACTCATTTCTCAGCTGAATTGGTCCCTGACACAGATTTGGGTGATCAGACTTCTCATTTATTCACATAAACCGGAAACTTTGTTGCCCTGTGATTCTGAATGACATTTCATGGGACACAAACTACCTGCGAGGAGGAAGGGGAACTCATCCACAGACCTAGTGCTGGGCAAGGCAAGAATTATTCTTCTTCTTTTATCAGAAAACTGATTCAGGTTGATCCCATTAAATGATTAAATCAACAAATATGATCCAGTTTAATGATTTCCAAAATCTTGAAGCTGTCTTTATGGTCCAAACGAAAAACCAAACCAGGCAACATCCCGAACATCTGTAAGAGAGCAGAGCTGACAGAGGGCCAGGCCAAGGGGTCCTCAGGAACACAGAAAAACAAGCTTATGCAAGGAAGGTGTTTTTAATTTGTGATAGTTTTCTTCCTTCACTGATGATTAACCTGCTTCCAAGGGGCAGCTTTCTGCTATTTGCGCTTGTTTATGGTGCATGTTTCCTATCGCTCCTCCTCACTGGAGGCCAGAGTCTCTGACAGTCCTCTGCGTGAAGGACTCCTCCATTTTAATCATTCTGAGCTCCTCAGAGGAGACAATTTCTCCAGAGAGCTGTAGCTTCCAGATTTTGAAGAGTACAACTATGACAGCAGCTGAAAAGTTATATATCTTAAGACCACATCAGGACCACCAATTGCTTCCTCAAACGTATTACAAGTCAGTTTTCCTTGATTAAGGAAATTTCAGCTCTTTCATACCTTGCTATCCAAACATTCCTAGGAGAAACACGCTCATAATCATTAACTCTACCAGGATAATCGCATCTCTGTAAATCATCATGGTTCGCAGTTTTCAAACAGTCCAGCTCAAGAGTGCTCTGAGTCCCATCACCTCTGCTTGTCTCAGGAAGGTTCCTTTGGCACTTGCATTTGGAGTGAAGGGTGAAGGGAGTGTGTTCAATTTGCCAGTTGGTAAGGATGCTCGGTAATTCATCACTTTTCTCTGATAAATAAAGACTATGCCATCAGCTGCATGTGGCATGGGACTCCCAGCTAATTGTGCCTGGCACAGATAATCTCTACAGCAGTGAGGGCTGAGGAAGAGGCAGAAGTCACAGACTATTTTGACATCTGCTTACAGTTTTGGCCACTGTGTTCATCAAATGCTAGAGTTAAAGGTTAGCAGCAGCAGACGAAGAACTGCAGAAGAGAGGAAGAAACAGCAGCAACGATGATCTCTGCTATTTCTCACTGTATTTATTGCTCACCACAGTTGTTGTTCAGACCCTTAGGGCTGGAAAACAATTATTAATCCTTCAAAGGATTTTAATCCCAGGCCATAGGTGCTAATTACAGAGAATCTATACCTGACCCTCACAGATCCAAGGCAGGGTCTCAGCCACCTGAGATCTGTACAAGATCAACAAGGATCCTTATTCTTCTCATTTTAAACTGTTCAATTTTGTTTCTGCCAATCACCTAAACAAAAACTACACCCACATCTTTCATTGAAGGCCATGACAGTGGGAGAACACCTCAGTACAAGCACTAAGGAAACTGTAAATCTGTAGCTAGCTCTTAATCTCCTGTATACATAAGAAGTATTTACAAACAAAGCTAGTCGAGTGCAGGAGACCACGTGCTCCCAGCTCCCGCAGCCAGGGATGGCAGGAAAGAACCTGGACTGCTGGCCTGGTGCCATGCTTTTTGCCCTTGACTAAAGGGGCATGAAGGCAATTAAGGGCCAGGTGCAGCGGATTAGACAAAGGTGGTGAAATCAACACAGATTTAATGTACACCAGGCACATGACAGCCACAGAATGGCTGAGGTTGGATCGGATCTCTGGAGGTCACCTTGTCACACTCCCCTGCTCCAGCAGGGCCACCCAGAGCTGGTTGCCCAGGACTGTGTCCAGATGGCTTTGAACGTCTCCAAGGATGACAGAATGTCATTCTTTCAATGCTTCCAAGGATGGAGATTCCACAACCTCCCTGGCCAAGCTGTCAGTGCTTGACCACTTCCACACTAAGCAAGTGCCTCCTGATTTGTGGCAGAAATGCCTTTTCAGTTTGTGCCTGCTGCTTGCAGCCCTATCACTGGGTACCACTAGGAAGAGCTTGGCTCCATCCTCTATACATCCTTCTTCTGTACACATTGATAAGGTCTTCCCCCAAGCCTTCTTCAAGCTGAAGAGTCTCAGCCCTTGCTCCAGGCTCTGAATTCTCTTTGTGGCAGCTCAGTGGGCTGTCTCCAGTAGCTCCACACCTCTCTTGTGCTGGGGAACTAGACCTGGACACAGGTGTGGCCTCATCAGTTCTGAGGAGAAGGATCACCTCCCTCAACCTACTGGCAGTGCTCGTCACAGTACCATACAGGAGGCTCTTGGCCACCTTTGCTGCAGGGGAACATTGTTGACTCATGTTCAGATCTTGGTATGAGTGACATCACAGTGGCTGTTAAATGGGCTATTAGATATAAAGTTGGCTATGAAATCTGTAGTATCAGTATCCACTTATGTACCTAAGACTGGTCAGGTTCTGATGGACAGCTCAACCTCTCTTGTACTCTACAAAACGGTACTCCAAAAAAAACAGGTAGCAGGCTATTCATAGCATGGATGAATAGCTGAAGTTAAGGGAAAGGGACATCACAGGGTTCTGCCTCACAATCCCAGGCAATAAGAGCAGTTTGGTGCTTTTTCTCATTTTTATGCTTTGGGTAACGGGAGGCACCGGGGCCCCAAACACAAGCAGCACGACAGAAGGGAAATTAATTCAGTTCAATGGAAACCAGTTACTTCTAGCAGCACACAGGACAGGTTGTGAGTCACAGTGTGAGAACTCTGATTTGTACCTTTTGCAGATGGCCAAGTAGTCCCCCAGGTAGTAACCTCTAATTGTAAGAATGTAAGAGCAATGTGTCCAGGACAACAACTTACAGGAGGTAGCAGGGCAACTGGCAAGAACTAAAAGATAACAACAAGCTGGACAGTGCATCAAGCTTCTGGCAAACCTAGAAGCTCTTCTGAAGGGCTTCCAAGAGCTCAGCAGCAGAACAAGAGGTGCCCAGGCAGTACCTACAGCATGCTAATTATGCACTGTTGATACAGTAGGGCTGAAATCTGCTGACTGCTCTTGTTCAATTAAAGCAGCTATTTTGTGTCATGTTCTCAGCTTCATGTGTACTTGCACCACATCTCTTCTAGTTCTGTCAAACTCTTCATACCTCTGTTGGAAGGTTTGTAGCTCTGCTGCTATTGAGATCAGGCAAACCTGCACACTGGGTCATTTTAGGTCACATTCCTTTGACATCAGAATTTCCTGGATCTTTTAACAAGTTTCATATACAAACACAAACCACCACTATGAGTTTTCAAATCGTTCACCTGAAACGGGATCTACATCTGCTTTTAAGGGTTGCTAATTCCCACTAAATATTGTTATATAAAATGCCATTAACCACGGGGCCCAGAAGAATGAACAGCCTCATACTTTGACCCAAGTGAGAAGATGTCTCATGGAAAAACACTACTTATCCTAAAACTTAAAAAAAAAATATAAGAAAAGACAAGTCCCAGTTATCTCAGAAGTGTTAACACTTCCATAAGCTTTTCTACCTAAATGTCTTACCTTAACAGTTCTCTAAAAACTTTCTGCTTACCCCCTTATTGCTTCCCTCTGCACTCACTTTCCTACAAGCCTTCGCCTTGGATTTGTGGAGAGTGTGTTTATTTCTAACAAAGCTAGGTTAAAATTTAAGTTTTGTGAAAAGGAAACAGCGCACCAGCCCATAACATGATCATTGCCTTGATGAGCACTAAAATGGCTAATAGTTGAGACTATGTTCGTGAAGGTCTTCATTGAGGGTACTAAACAGTGAATGATTTCCATTTATTTTTCTTCCTAATAAATGCAGCTGAATGTTTTGTTTGTGTCTTTCCAAGAGCCAGAACATGAATAATAGCATAGTGGTGCATTGCTATAAAGACCTACTTTCTTTCCAGAAAGACTTAAGGCTAAATAAATCACTATTCATCACACAGTAACCACACCAAGCACAGAACATACAGCAGCAGTTTTGTGTTAAAAATCCTACAGTAAGCCTCCCTTCTCAAGCAGGTTTAAAAGACTAATACGAAGATTAATTTAATACCTTGGTTAAATTTCACTCTTCCTGGTGATGAATTCATGAAGCTCTGGAAGTGACAGAAAGAAACCACCTTGTTTGTTTCTTAAACGGAATGCTCCCTTTCTAACTACTGGAATACTGAAGCACAGAGAGGATTATGCAGTAACTGCAGACCTGGGGAAGCACCAGATCATTCCTGGCTGTTCTCCATTACTCACCACTACATTTTGTTTCCTGCTTAGTGAAGTGCTTGTGCTGCTTTAAGACTTGACTTCTTCACTCCAGCTCCCAGAAGAACAATTGCCATTATAATGAGCCACTTCCACATACCATCAAGCCAAGCAAAATTGGGTCAAACGCGCACATATAAAGCAGGAACATTTTAATTAAAACAATACGGACGGACAGAGCATAGTGAGGTTTTGGTCTCCCCTCCCATTGTCTCCAAATACGTGAGAAGCCATTAAGGCACACTACCTGTAATTAGACCTTGATAATAATGTAAAGCTGAAGGTCTCCTTAGAAAGAGACAGCATACCATGTTGTAAAAAGGTAAGAGTTAACAGTCCTAAGTGTAAGAAAAGCCTAAGATAGGGAACACATAAAACTGCATGAAAAGTGCTGTAACCCTTGACAGTGGTAAGCTTTTCAATCTTTAACAGCAGAGTAAGTGGTATCCCAACTAAAAATCAATTGGCTACCAGCAAAGTTTAAGACAGTGACCATACTTGAGGTGTTTTTAATGAGAAAAATCAAATGCTGCACTTTTATGGTCTTCACGTTTTCATCCTGTGCTGAACCATATAGCAAGTTTAATGAAATTAGGATACAACTCTACCACAATGAAAAGTTAATGGGTTTGAGTCATCTTTACTGACAGCAGTTGCAAAGTCAGCATGAAATCCTGACCATGGAAGTGGGTAGTTGAAGTTTCTTACTTAAGCATGAGTTATACAGTAAGAGTTGTCTAAAAAGCCTTAAGTGCAGAATCACCCTCCATTCTTCAAGATGAAAACCAGTATTTCCCACTCTTCTCTAAGAGCTGTTTCATGTGTAACTTCAGATAAAGAAAGGGTTTTGAAAGGTACTGGAAGTCTTATGCACAAACCACTTCACATTCAGTTGTCTTCCTACCTGTTTTTATCATCTGTGCCAAATCATCTCAAAATGGGGTTACACACCATTTGCATGGGTGATTTATGAAAATGGCAGACACATGGTCTTCATGTTTGAGGTAAACAGCCCCACTGCTGGTTCAGTGACAGCAGATCCCTGCAATGTGCATGTAGTGACTTTGTAAACCAGATCTCATCTCATTAAAGGTGAAAAGGACAAAATGTAAACTACTTTCAGTTACTGAAGTGGTATTATTGACAGGAATAGTTGTTGTGGGACAGCTGTGCGCCTGAGGCAAGAGGAGAAAGCCACCTACTGAGATGCCATTATTCTACGTCCACAATAGGTAGCTCAATCTCAAAATAATAAAAGACAACAGATTTATTAAAATGTCAGCCTGTATTGAAAACCTCTCTGTAAAGCCACATGTACTACCACAGGGTAGTACCAATACAAAACAGATCAATATCAGCTTTCTTTAAACTGTTAAACTTTATTATAAATTAAAATTTCTTTACAAAAAATTGCACATAATTGACCACTCTTAGGTTCTGATGCACTGGCATTTGCAATAGTTTCTTTAATCTTCAAGTCTAATAGTCTCTGCCGTGAGTCCAATGTAGAAAAGGGCAGTAAGCAACCGTCTTAGAGCCTTCAAGTGCAAGAAGCATACTTGCGGCCACGGCAGTTACACTTTCCTTAAGAGCGGCTGCTTTTGTTTTAAATCCTGTAATGAAAAAGTCTCAAAAAAAGGTTTAAAAAAAAGCAAAACCCCCACGATGGACTACTTGCTTTTTACTGTAAACACAGCCAAGTAAATTAATCCCAAACACAGATCTCTCAGGCATCAGTGAGAGTGTCAAGTGAATCAGGAACAGCAAAACAAAAAAAAGAGAGAAAATAAAAACATAAAAAATAATGTCTGTCATTTTGAGTAACTATACTTACGTAGATGGCGTTATGAGAATCTGGTAGGGCCCAGAAGCAAGGCCAGACAGGGAGTTCATTGTTCCAGAGGAGGGTCACGTTAATTGTTTCCAGGTTCAAGGAAAGCAGACTGGAGACTTGATATGCTCAGCAATACTCATCTGCCTTAACACAGATCTTAGGCCTGGATCAGCCTGGAGAATCATTCAACTGATTTTGGCATTTAATAGGACTTATGGCTGACCGTACCCAGTGTTCAGTGATTCTTGCTTTCTGTTCTGCAAGTGTTTAAATTTAAAAGCTCATCTAGGCTGACTCCAACCTCTTGGCACTTGGAAACTAGTTTTCTCAGGTTATCAGTTTTACCTCCTTCTGACGCTTCAAACAAGAGTTGCTGTAAGAGATGGGGAAGCAGATATAAGATTTAGCCAGAGCTTGAGCATCACCACATCTATGGATATGGGATATGCAGAAAATTTATATGAAACCTCAAACTGAATCATAAGGAGAAAACATTACATCTTTCCACAGTGTTGCACATAGAGGTAACTTCTGAAGGGCCCTCTGATATAAATGATGGACCTGTAAAATAAAAACAATTATGAAAAGTCAGCACAGTTTCATGGACTCAAAATGAGTGATGTGAAGCACAAAAATCTCCTGCAAACAACGTTTAAATCTGTTTTTAAAACAAAGTTTCAAAGTGCTAAATTGCTACTAGAAGCAAAGGCAAGTTTATGTCCGACCTTAATTCTGACCCTTGTATGTGCATGATTAATTGCCTGAGGACACACTAATTTTCTTCACAAGACTCTTGCCTCATTCATTGCACAGGATGGAACACATTCAGGGAACGAAGCAGCTTACTATTTGTCTTTCACCATTCAATAGGTAATTCTCGAGGTCTTGCTTACTGCATACCATGCCAACCCTGCAATGAAAACAACTGTTTCATAGGCTTTTCCTTCAGCATCTATCTAGCTGTGATATCACAGTCCATGTGCTTCTTTGCAACTCTCTAAAAACAAAAAATGGTTTCACTGTTTTATGGGTGGAAATAGAGGACCAAAATGTTTACTGCAAGAACTTATTCAAGTCTCCTTCAACTAGTGATATCTGAAGTACCAACCTCAATCAGAGTCATTACGGGCGGTATCTGTTGGCATTTCAAACACTAATACCCATTTTCTATAACCATTTTTGCAAACCTTCACATGACCCCTGAAGAGAATAAATTAAGGGTTCTCCAGGAACAGGAAATCAAGAATATGAATCACAATTCAATATCCTACCTGTTTACTAGAAACTGTTGACTGAAACAGTCACTGATTTGTATGAACAGTGCTCACTAACACCCCAAACTAAGGCTTGCCCCCCTCCCCCAAAACCCCACCTTTCCTGTGTGCACCTACTCAAACAATTTAACTCCACACCACAGTCAGGTAGCTGCAGAAGAAAAGCTCAGGATTTCTTCTGGGTGTAATCCAGCTACAATGTTTTACATATGCCTTCATCCACTTGGTTCATCTGCTTTAAAGACCCTCTGATTCACATGAAATACATTTTTCTAACTGTCTAACCAAACAAAGCAGAGATCTTCTAAGTCATCAGCACCACTGGTGACTAGAAGGCAGTGCCTTAAAATTAAGTCCATCTTATACAATGACTGAAGCAGGGATCTGTGACTAATTACAGATTACATCAAACCATCAACACTGAGACAGAATTAAGGTTGTGTAGGCAACCATGCCTTTGACATCTCCTGACTGTGAACTATTTGATCTTACAAACCAAGTAACTCTCTGCTTGGGGGATGAAGCTTTTTAAAGCTGCCCTTATAGAGGACAGTAAAAAAGGAAAGAAAATATTTCATATGTGAATCTAACAATAGCCATGCTTCCCATTATGGATCAGTTGAAGCTTCAATACCATTTCAAAAGCAAAGGATGCTGAGAATCAGCTGCTACACGGATGACAAAAACAGATGCAGCAGAGAAGTTATCAGAAGAATCCCCCACCACTCTGCACAAGCAGAAGAGTATTTTGAAGGTGACAGCAACAATACCTGGAAGATCCACTCTGTTCGAAAAGTGACTCACTTGCTGTGCAAAAAAAACTCTTGTAAAGAGTGACGAAAATATTTCCCTTCCCAAAGTACAAATGAGCAAACTTGTTATTTTTGGAGAGAAAGAACTGGTGTCTTTGGTGGGACTAGGAAATACTTGAACTCTTTACATACACTGGTTTAGCAGACCCACCCTTCAAACTACTTAAAAAAGTAGCCATTAGCATCTCGCAGCATAACAAGTCCAGCACAACAAGGTTGCACAAGTACTCATGATATAATTCTACAAGCCTGCCTTGATTGCCAAAGATATTTCTCACACTTACGGCAAATGCTTCCGTGTTTGTACACAAGAGTACTTAAACTATCCAGAAATCTGGGGTTTAAGAGCTGACAACAGCTTTAGATAAAGCCAAGGTATGAAAAGATTTGCAGAATTTTGTAATTATTCACTTTAGTAAGCTGTGTTGACTTACTTCTCTTTGTCCCATTAGAAAGCATTCCGCAGCAATGGCTCTGAGGAAAAGAAATACATGAAAATATTTATTCTTGAATGATTTTAAACATCACTAGTGGCAGAACACTGACTGCGGAATGGAACTAAGAATTCCTTGAGAAGAAACTAACTTCCAATGATGTTAATTTATGGTGAAAAGATAAAAATAGCCATTTTTTTGAAAACAACCTTACATGAGCAAGAAATTTCAGTGGTTCCCACATTATGAACAAACACTGAAGAAAAAGATCAGTTCAGCATCACTGGACAATGGAGATTACTGCTATTGTGATATATAAAGGGGGGGGGTAGAGAGGGGGAGACAGAAGTCAATAATTGAATTAAAAATGCAACTTGTAAAGACATCATTCATATTTATCTGCATAATATCCACTCACATAAGCTTCCCCAAGAGGGAGATTCCATTCCTCATTTTAAAGAAGTGAGAGTACCTCTGTCTGTTGTAACAAACAGTTACTGTTAAATAATAAGCTAATGAAAGAGAGACTTCCAATACAAGCCCAATTGGAAGGACATTTCAGATTTACCTTTGTGATGTAAACCTTATAAACAAAAGCAATATCTATGAAAACAGATGTATGACTGTTGCATTACATTTTCCAGATGGCCAGGCATGTTGGGATATTATATGTAAACATCTTGGCTTGCAGTTTCAGAATTTGAACATTGCTCTCCTCCCAGTATTGCAGAAGCATTCTGTAAAAGGCATTCATGAGAAAGGAACACTGCTCTAATCACTGGGAACACAAAAGCAATCCAAAGATACAAGCGTATTACACAAAATATATTACACCTAATCTAAGAGTTGCAAACAGGAAAATAAACCCAAGCCACCATATACAGCACTGACTGCACAGATTCTCAGAACAATAAAAAACCAAAAAAGTTGATACAGTATTAGAGAATAACCAAGAAGTGTGAAATCAGAGAAAATGCAATGCTGGCACATTACAAGATCAATTTTTAGCATGCACAAGGTGTTTATTTGAAAGGAGATTAAGCAGTTTTTGAGAGTCACGTGGCTAGCAGATACTCTTCAGTCAGTTCTGCTCACCCATTTCAGGTAGTATCAACACCTTCTAAGGAAGCTGCAAGTTCCATCTACACAGAATCGTAACTTGGTTTAAAATGCAGCCATTCAACTTTGCGTGCCAAAAGCAGGCATGCCATACTCTCTCCATGCCCCCAGCCACACACTTATTTCAAGTCTTGCTTTGAATTCTTTTGGGTCATTGCTGATGATGAACAGTAAGGGTCTGGGGACTTCTCAAAATTATTCATCAAACGCTCATGAGCTCAGTACAGAATACTGTAAAACATGAACTCACTAATCCTGGAAGACTGTATTTTGAAATCCTGCTCAAGTCAGAACTGGTGGGATACTCAATACACAAATAGGTTTTGCTTCCCATAAGATTTTTTTCAAAACTAAGAATGGTTTACCTTTGCAAAATGAATGTCAAGTTAAGCATTAAGGTAGTAGCACTGCTATTCACCCGTGTACCCAGCTTTATTTATTCTACGCTGGAGCTATACTTTTCATTAAACACCAACAAGATTTTAATAGATAACTGACATTTCTCTACACACTTGAATTTTTTGACCACTTGTACTCATGTGCAATGCAAAGCTAATTCCTGTACAATTATAATCTTTCTGTAAATAGAACAGAACCCTGTCAAATACAAGAAAGACTGAGATGATGTCAGAGGACACACTATGCCTCAAGCAAGATGTAATAAGACAGGAAGAGTTTAGCTTTTGTAATAGAAAGCAAGTCATGCATGTCTTGCATAAAAAACAGTAGTTATGTTAACCAGCTTCATGTCTTGATTACAAATATTTTTACATACCTCAGTGCAAGTCCAGGATTGGCAGGCATGGTAGAACAAAACCGTTCCAAGGTTTTGGAATGTTCAGATTTTGGAATGCAGCTCAAATAAAAAAGAATTACCTGTAGAATTTGAATTATGAATATTAATCCACTTTATAGCTGTCTGATCTTGCTTAGAAAAGCGGAATGAAAAGCTACGACCAAAAACCTACGAACATTACTACTAGTGAGTTACCACCTACCAACCTTATCATCTACAGACCTTATCCCTCAAGGGTACAAGAAATCATTTTGTGTAATAAAAAGTTAGCGTCAAGTTGCTAACACCACGTATTTCAGCCCTTCCAGCCTGCATTTCGTGAACAAAGAGAAATGCACCGGATGTTAGCAAATTTTTGAAAGCTTTATTCTGTTTAAGTGCTCGACCTACTTTGACTTTTTTCTCTTCTGCTTCTCAACCACTGTAATTTCGATGATCAAAACTGACAGCTTAAATACTGCTTCCATCTGCCACTGTTACAGCTGTGCAGACACCTCTTGCTCAGCCACCTCTTCCCTCCCTTACACATTCTCCCTATTCTCTAAGACAGAATAGTTTGTCATTAACAGCTGTATTCGTAGTATTAAACCATGCTATAATCAAGTTTTTTTGTTTTACACACCCTTTATTCAAAAGGTCACTGCTAGATACCCTTCTTCTCAGAAGGCTACTCTCCTCAGATACTCATTTTTCTACTGATTCCTAGCTCTCAAGTGTTCAAATACTACTAGTGCTGTATTTGAACAAGTAAATTAGAGGTACCTGTTAAAAGGTCATCTGTTTAATTAAAGCTGTCCACAGACATATTTTTACCTTATTATGAAACTCATAATTGGTCCAATAATCAGCAGTACTAAAAGGAATTGGGTATCGTGTGGGGACTGTAACCAGACATCTGTTCACTAGGTCAGTAAAAAGCTTGAATTCTTGAGCTTGGTTGTTGGATCCAACAACTTTGCTATTGACAAAAACAAGGTAACTGGAAGAAAAAAAAAGTAAGAAAAAAAGATGGTTCTGGTAGCCTTCACTTAATAGTTTTCAGATTGATTTACTTTCCTTCACTAAGAACTTACTCCAGCCAGATGTTCTGAACAGTTTCCTGCTGCATCACTGCCCCCAGAGCTGCTTCATACGCATCCAGTGCTTCACCAAAACTTGCATGAAGAGACTGGCACAAACTGTTTATATTAAAAGTTAAAAAGCGTTGTACGTCATGAACAATGCATATTCTTATACATTAAGATGCAAGATGATCATGTGAGATGCACACCCTATTAATGTTCCCATAGGGAAGAGCTTCTGGAAGATTTCTCAAGTGAAGAATTTAAGTTAATGTGCAATTTACAGCGCCATAAAATTGCACCTATTGTGCAGCAGGCAGGTAGGTTCTCTCAGGACTGGCAGATCGTTTATTGAAAGAATGCAAAGTGATATACCCTTATGCAAATAATAAATGTTCTGCTTTTGAAAATGCAATTTACTCAGACCCTATCGCTGTTTATCAGAAATACCACAGAAAGTCTCACCAGTAGATCTGCCATAAATACGGGATTTGCTGGTTCACAACATCATCTGTGAGATCTTCTTTATAGACAGGGGATGTAAATTCAATTGGCATTGGAAAATTCAAGAGATATCTACAAAAGAAAAGAGTAGTATTAAATGAGAGGATTCCTTTACATGAAGAGTCTTATGTGGATGCAACATTTAGTTCCTAAATCTGGTTAATAGGACATATTAAAAAAAGATGTACTTTTCCTGTATTTTAGTTAGCTGTAGCCAGGTACAATTTATACAGAAAGTGTTACAAAGAAATACAGAAAGCACATACTCCCTCATTATATAGAAAATTAAATGTCAGTTCGTATCTCACACTTCCCTCTCTCCACAACAAACACGTCAAGTAAGGTACAATCATCTACATACAGTCAGCTAAACTGCATCACCACTACCAAATTCAATGTAAAAAAATGTAAGCAGGAATAAAATCTAACACCTGACTGGAGATAAAAATACTTCAAAGCCTAATCTGCATAAGTTTAGCCCAGAAGGTCTTCCAGGCCTTCAGAGGCATTTATTTTGACTACAGAGAACATGCGTATCTCAAAACTTCAGGAAATCTCAAAACTTCAGGAAGCCTCACAACTATGTGCTAAAATTCAAGTGGAAGATCAGCAGTCCAGATAAGACCTTGTACCTTTGCAGCAGTAATCTATTGATTAATAACATGTTGGACCTCTGGATTGAGGTCTTTTGCAAGATCTAATATTTTAGGTATGCAATTTCAGGCTCCTACCTTGGGGAGGGGAAACAAACCTCCCCAAAAACCCCAATTTTGGCATACATGAATGATTTTCATTGCCAAAATCCAGACTTCAGACTTGCTGGCTGTTTCATCTCTAAATGCTTGTGGTTTTACAACTTAGTGTACATACACAAACAACAAGTGTAAACCTTATAAACTAACAAATCATAATTCACTGAAGTTTTAGCAAACCATGCTATGCTAAAAATAGAGGTATTAGAAGTTCAAAAGTGTCTTGTTTTTCAAGACAATGACAATATTGAAATTCAAATACAAAAGAACATTCTAAGTGTACCTTAAGAGATCCATGGGACCATGCTGCTGGCATGTATTCTCAACAAAAGCTTCCAGAAAATCTTGCAACAGTGGAAGAACACTGCTTGACCTTTCCTGGTTTGGAGGGGTTATTTTTTTAAAAAGAAAAAAACTAAAATCAGACATCAACCTGAAAATGACAAGAACAATTTAAGCACAATAAGCAAACAAGTGGTGTGTCTATCTCTGCAATGCTCCATTGTCTTCATTCTCTCAAGAATCAAGTCTAATTGGGTGAGTCAGCAAGTAGCGGACAAAAGCTTAAAACGCATTACAGGGCTTACGGTGAGTATATATTATTCTTAATAAGTGTATTAAACATGAATTACAACAACCTGAACTATAACTTTATTATTTCATGTAAATCCTTTGACTATCTTTAATCACGTCACTAATCTTATCAACTCCATTTTTCCCATCTTTATAAAGGAACAGTAGACATTACAAAAGTATTGTGAGGAGTAACCAAAAGCCCAAACTTTATAAAGCCAACAGACCAACAAAATGAGTTTTGGAGCTCAGCATTACCTGTGAAACAAGGAATTTACACAGCTGATAAAAGATTTCTGCATTCTGAGGATTCCTCTCAAAAGCTCCAACCCACACATTGTAGGCATTGTCACTCTGCTCCATCTGCAAATACAAGGTGGCCAAACTCCCCAAGAGCTGACAGTTGTTAGGGCAGATCTCCAATAAAGATCTACAAAGTTGGGCAGCAGACTCCCACCTTTAAAGAAAAGTAAATGTAAGTTTTTAAAAAAGCAAAGTTGCATTCTCCAATTAAAAAAGTCTTGAAACAATTTACCTTTCCAGAAGTTTCATTAAAGTTAGCATATTTCTGTAGAGAGGAAAGCAGACAGGTACCCTTTCATCAGCCTTGATGCTTTCATCAGTACATGCTTTGACTGCATCTTCAAAACAGAAGTGTAAAATCAAGTGTTAGACCTCAAGCAAATGTCAAAGTTATCCGAAGCCTTTACATAATAAAAAGTCTCATTTAACATAAAGTAAGTAAGTAAATGTGGAAAGATACTTGTAGAAGTGTTGGTTTTGCAACTGCTTAAAACAAGAGGAAGATAACCATCTTTGGAAAAGCTTTCTTAACACCTATCACCACAACGCAAAAACAAAAGTCTTTCAGAAGTTTCATCCCTTGTTCATTTAAAAAGCAGAAAACATCCTACCAGTGAAATGTTAAAGCCACATTAGAGATAGCAGAGCATCCCCACATTTAAAACTTCGTTCCAGGATTTCTGGCATTGCTGCTGAAAGCTACTGAGTTAAAGGAAGCTGCTATAGGATATTATTTTTCTTCTCAGCATAAGAAGCTACCCAACAATGAACACTCTGCTCACGGCTAGACTGCCTTCTCTTCCACAGCTGGACTACTCAATTGAGCCCTGAGTATTTCCAAACTGCATTACCACCTGTAGCACAGATATATTCTCTGAGGCAATCCACTACTGCCACTGGCTAACACATTAAGTACTGACATTTCTAAATGCTATTATAAAGCCTACCTTTGGCAGCACCACAAGTCAAGAATTTAATCTCTTCTAGTATTTTTATTTTACATCTCAAAAAAAAATTACTTGATTTACTTAAACTTTGAGTGAAGACACACACATGCATTGCTCTCTTCTCAGGGAACACACTAGTCTTCCAGGAAAGTAACTTTCCAATAAACATATCCCATTGAGGGGAGGGAGGGCAAAAGAAGAACAGAAGTTCAGCTTAATGCTTGCATAAGCCCAAGAAAATGCTCCAAGTCAGAAAGTCACAAACCACTAGTCTTTATCTTGCCAGAATCTCGCAGTTAAGAGAAAAAGCTATGGCTTTGACCCATTTGTGAAAAATTCAGAGGAAAAAGTGTGTGTCAGTGAAGTACTCAAGAATATGGACTTTCCGCACTACTCCGATCAAATCTATATCCCAATGGTTTAACACAGTCATGAGCAATATTGCACAGCCTTGAAATTCCAAAGGTTGGACAACAGTTCTTGATTTACAAGTGAGTACTGTATTAAGTAGTTTACCTCCTTAATCTTACCTTCAAACATAGCTAACAGTGTATCAGGATCAGTTTTCACATCTTGAATTGTTTCCCATGGTATTAAAAATGGCTCTTTTTGCATAATCCTTGAAGGACTGACATTAGCTGGATCATAGAACTTGACTGGAAGAATGCCAAATTCAGTTACATGTATGTAAGCCAGCCAAGCCAAGCAACGGTCACTTACAGTGAGATGTTCTGATATTATCTTTTCATTTGCCGATTTTAAAGCATTCTGTAAAGATGAAGAGAAATACATTATATTTCAGCCATAACACATTTAAGATCTAAGAATAAGAAAAGGAAACTGGAAGATTAAGTTCTAACATTTTCAAATCTTTTCCACAGAAAAGACAGGAATTCTTTACATCAATCAAGATATTTGGCTTATGTGAACGCGTGACTGTGTTCAAATCACATGCGTAATTTCTAATAAGGGGTTCAGAAAAACTGTAGAAGATGGTTATTTGAAAAAAATGAACAGAGGCAGACTTTGAAATCATGCATCTTCCAACATGTGCTCCATTTATTCACTTAATTTTTGGACAACTGCTTCCAGTTGCATAGAAATAATAAGCTCTGGAGAATACATCTACAAGTTGGATTGAGCTTGCTATATCCTATTGCATTTTGTGGAGGGTTTTTTTGTTTGTTGGGTTCTGGGTTTTTGTTCGGTTTTGTCTTTTTTTTTTTTGTTGTTGTTGGGGTTTTTTTATGTTTTAGTTATTCAGCCACTAAGCTACAGCTATTCAAGTCTACTGAAAGCACACTTCAGACATACTGTTGTTGGAGATATTACTGACAAGGATACTGCCTCAAATTTTCCTACCAGCCGTAGGCAAAACTAGAATAGCCCAGTTAATCTGGCAGATCCCACATAAAAATCATTACAGCACGCAATAAAACAAAAGTCTAAACACAACTGTGCCTAAAACAGAACAGAATCTCATGGCTAGTAATGTGTCAACATTTTTCTGGATAAATGTAGTACGATCAAAGAACGTACTTCCACAGGAATCAAAGTACATGCAAATACAGGCAAAATTCAGCAGGACACTTGTCCTGCAATGAGCAAAACCTGACATTTTAAAATATTTCACTTATTCAGCCTGCCGAATAATGACTTCAGGAATTTGCTTTCAAGTTTTCAGAAACACATTGCTACCCTGAAGTAGCATTCACTCAGAAATTATCTTCTCTTAAATATGGTTAAATAATCTTTCCCCAAGATGTTCACCTACACATTTCAAATTTATATAAAAAATAATTATTTGGTTTTTTGATAACGCTTTGGGGAAAGGTACAAAAAACCAACATGTTATTCTCCCATTTATGCTGGATTTCCATGTCAATTTGATACAAACTGAGTTTTTGTCTTTTTTGTTCATTCAGTCAAGCATTCAGAGTTACATTTATAAGTACTCCTGCGTTCAGAATGGCTTTTGGAGAAAGCCAACACAGCATTACACTTCCCTATTTAAACTACAGCTACGAAAAAATCAAAAGCATTACAGGCTTCAACCACAGAACCGAGAACCTTTCAGGGTGTAGCAAGCCACATATGCCATCTGCTGGTAGGAATTAATCCACTTGCAACTGACACTACAGCAGTTCCCACCTTTTAGCAGGGACTTATGTCAGCACTCCATTTCTCACCTTCATCCACCACTTTGGCTACAGAACAGTAACACTGACCTAAATTCTGTCTACAGTCACAATAAAAGCCCAAGATAACTCCATGACTGAGCCGGGCAATGCTTTTAGGTACCAGCATACTATGCTGTTTCCCAAGAGCTACTGGCTTGGTAATCTCTGTAGCAATAGCTATTTGAGTACTCGAGGCAACACATTAGTCACAGGCACTTCTACATTTACCAGAAATCAAACAGTAAAGCAATTCCCTGGGAATTATTTCAAAACATAATAGTCTAGACTATTAGCTGCAAAGCAAAATAGGTAACAAAAAACCAAAGATATATCCAAATTTTAGAATGGCATCACCTCTCACAAAAGAAGTCTCTAGGAGAATTCCATCAGCAAATAAAGGAAGGAATAGTTCCTTTTGAAGCTGACACTATCACAGTCATGGGCATTATCAAGTTGAAAGTATGAAGACAGTTACTGGGGTGGGAACTTGGAAGTTACCTGCAGCAGAGCAAGAGCATTCTGATGTCTTCCCGTAAATAGGCTTAAGTGAACCCTGTACAAGAGAGTCTCCAGTAGCTGAAAGGATACGAGATTTCGATTTTCTTCTCCCCCTGTCACTTCCATTAGGAACTGCAGCATCCTCCCACATACATAGTCTTTTCCATCAAAGGAATTTTCCAAACTCAAAAACTAGAGAGAATTAATCCATATTAGTAATCAGAATACTAGTAAAGCTTCTTTGCAAAAGTTTAAAATCACATGAAACACAAACTTTGGATGATGTCCTTCACGACCTTATGAACCATACTTCCCTCTTTCACAGCAAATTTTCACATTAAAACTCAAAATATATTGTTTAAATATTAATGATCAAATAGTTAAAAAATTTGCAAGCTTACATAACAAAAAAAATAAGAACTGCCACTTCTTGATTAAAATAACTTATTACCTGAGGAAAAGTGGTAATTTCTACAAGTACCCTGCAAGCAGCACTTGGAATTGCTTCATTTTTTTGGGCAACTTTTGACTTTTCAAAAAGCTATAGTGTTCCCCTTTTCACAATTTCCCTGTCATATGTACTGGTTTTCAGCAGAAAAGAAAAGCACACTTAATGAACATTTCACATACACTTTTTTCCTTCACTTACTGTCCACCAGAGTTGATAAGAGGGAGCATATCCCACCGCTGTTTCACACATTTCCTGCACCTCCTCCTTGGTTCCTCTTTTTGAGAAGAGTTTGAGGTAATGACACCAAATTTCAGCATTTTCTTTGTTGTTCTCAAGGGCTCGAGCCAAAACATTTAAAGAAGAATCTAAACACTCAGACGATGAGCTGTAAAAATTAAAACCCCCATATCCACTATGTTAGCATGACAACTTATACAATACCAAATATGAAAATGGATGCCTATTATCAGAAAGGAAGTACCACACAGTTTGGGGTTTTTTTAGCATGTGCCGTCCTTCATTATGATAAGTTTTAAAGTTTCATTAAGTTTTCATTCTTCAAATATTATTATTAGGTGCAGTTATAATGCATGGAAAAGTAATAACTTTTCTAGGAAAAGAGTGCCAATTCAAATAAAAGTCTAATTTAATTGAAAATGGGCAAGATTCATCTGTAAGCAGAAGTCTCAAGCTGCAATCATATAAAGGAATTTACATCATACAGACTTGAAAACTTTACCAAGGCTTGGTATAGTAAGTTAGAATATTTTTGTTATGTATTTAGTTTACTTTCTACATTCAAATATAAGACTTTATTCCCTGTTTCTATGCATGTCATGCAGGTTTTTGCTGCCTCTAAACCATTATAAAAAGATTTCAGTTTGAGAGATCTATCGTGAGATGATACCAACTGAGTCATAAAATATTAACTCGAAATAACTGACTTCCTGACCCCCTCTATCACCACTGCCACCTACTGAACAACTCCATTTCTTCAGAGTACTGGGGAGGAGAGGGGGGAATAGGGAAGATAGCTGTTTTAAGAAAAAGATGCATTGGTCTCCATCAGGTTTTCTCTGCTCTTTTCTTGGTCTTTTTCTAAGCACACTTATACTTAGAAAGTGTGCTCTTCTTGCCCTACCACTTGCTAGTAGTACTCTAAGTACCGGCCTTTCCAGTTCTATCCCTTCTAGTGTTCAGGCAGCTGTTGATGCAGTTAAACTGGTATTTTGCCACATCTTCCACTATCCACAGTTTGCACAGGGCTTTTGAAAAGAGAGCTGATCCCCTCCATTCCCTTACCACCTGCTGCAGCTGCTCAAGTTAGTACCACACTATTAAAACCAAAGTTCATCTACAAAATGAAAATATAATGACAGAATTCCTACTGAAATTATCTGCTTGCCAATAAAAACATGGTATCCTAGGGAAAAATTTAAAGGAACACAGACTGAAGAAACTTGGAAATCCATAAAGTTAAAGAACTATAAAATATGAAACTGAGTGCTCAACTGGGACATTTCTAGATGGATAAAACCATATAGCAGAACTGTTCATATAAGAAAGCTTTCTGATTAAATTAATTTCAAGCATTATTCCAACAATTCACACTGTCAAGGAGAAACTGATTTGAGTTTATTAGCCCACTACTTTATCACTGGAAGTACAACATTCCACTGTAATCTTGCGAATACATTAGATTGTGCACTTTTCAAACACAAACTATTATTTCTCCCACACTACTTTCCATCAACTTCCATTCTGAATCAGAACCTACCCAAAGATAAAGCATCAGTGTAACTTATTACTCACATACTACACTGCATGCAGTAGGAAGTTTAATCTATTATTTTTAATCTGCTTTTAAGCAATAAATTATTTGTGGCATTGCTGAAAGCTTTTTAAAAACTGAAACAATCAGAGCAGCATGAAAGCACAAAATCAAATTCAAAATATAGCAGACTTACCCCTCATTCTGATTCAGGTATTTGTATGCAAGCTTAACCCAAAGCTGTACATCACTGGGGTTTTCCTGGACACTTGCCTCCAGGTTGGAAATCTCATCAGTCTCACTTGTAAAATACCGGACATCATCTGGAGTCACCACAGTATCAAGATCTGGAGCTTTTTTATTTTCTGTGGGCTGGGCTGCAGATAAGAAAATGTAGTACTTTTCTAAATGTTTCTTTTCAAAATAGAAGTGATCTGTAAGATTACAATTCACACAAGGGGTGGCATTTATATATTTCAAGTATAGCCACTGACCAGAGAAAAATATGGTCATTTCAACATCCTTTAAAACTTAGAACTGCACAGTCTATAGAAAACTGGTTTTATTTCAAACACAAACACAAGAATGTTTAGTGGTAAAAAAGGCTGCTTCAATGGACATCCATTAACACAGTTCATTAGGGAGCATTAGGAAACAGACATAACTGACAAAGAAATAAGTGTCTCAATTATGAGCCTCTAAAAAATCTTTTTACAGGATTTGTTAACAAATCCTAGAGCTCCCATTTGCCTGAGTCACATGTGAAACACTGGCTGGTTACTGATGCTCCAGTAAGCTTCTAAGTCTCAAATGCCACTCAACAGTAGCTTTTTTAAACTCCTGACCTAAACACCATATACTAACTGTACAAACTTGAGATACCGGACATACGAACTCTTACTACTTGTAGTTCTGGGAGGAAACAACAAAAATAATTTAAAAACCCAAACGGTATACAGGCAAAGCTGAAACATTCTAATAGTTCCTTATGTTCCTTTTAAGAACAGGTAAGTAAAAATTCTGACTTAACATCCAGTCACTCATTATACTAGATAGTTTTTCCTTAAATACAAGAAATTCAGATCAAACTTTTCCCAAAGATTTATACAAACTAAAGTTTGCACACAGGAAATAGGAAGTGGAGAGCTATACAAAGCACTGGTCTTCTTAAAAACCACTTGAAAAATCAGGTGTTGAGAAGAGGCTGGTAGATATTTTCTCCCAGTGCTCTTTTTTTTAACAGGTGCCACACATCCAGATTACCATATTTACTAGGTCCAGTGAGCTGTTCCTCATCACCGCTGCTACTGTCTACCAAAGGTTTTCTCCAATACCTGGGTCTCCATTTCCTTTTTTCCTTCCATGTTGTAAATGGAGGTACTATAAACAAGCAAAGTAGACAAAGCTGTTTTACTATATTCAAGCTTAATATAAATTTGCTAATAAAGATTTTAAATAAAAAAATACTGTGGGTGCAACACAACTTATTTAAAATCAATTGTGCTCAAGTACGTATGTCATTTTTTCCAAACTGGACTCCAACACTATACTGCCTTTAAACAAGCTCTGCTGCCTGTAATTTACCATCAGCAAAATTTATAATACTGAGATATATAAACTAAGCAGCAACAAAAAAATATTCTTGGTTCATAAAATCATTAAGGTACTTAACATGATTCAGAAGCTTAGACTGTACTTATCTACCAGAGTACTTACCATGACTTTTACTTTCATTGACATTGCTAGCCAGAAGAACAGCCATCTGATCCACTGACATACGGTCTCTGTTTACACCAAAAAGTTTTTCAATATATTTTTCTGAAACAAGAATATTTGCATCTTAGGTAAACACATAAATGAAAATGGATACACTGTAACTTAACAGCAGTTTAGCACAAAATACATTGAATTCATGAGGTTTAACTGCTTCAAAGGTATGGCATTTTAACATATAAGAACAACTAAATGAAAAACTGAAAGAATCCTGTTTAGCAACTCTATCCTATATGGCAAAAGCACTGTTATAAAAGTCCAGCTCTGCTGGAATAGGTCAGTCCAGCAGTTACAGAAAGTAGTGAGGAAGGGGAGAGGGAAAGATTGCACACCCGCTGCTCCCCAATACTCTGAATCCCAGCAATACTTGATTTTTTGAGTTAAATACTCTACAAATCAGTGTTCTTTTCTTCCTGGAAAGACATCAAGGTAAGTACCTACTGCAAAGGACTGGACAACTGCAGAAGCCTATTTTTTCACACAGCTGTATCTTATACATTGCTTTACATCAAAGTCCTTGCACCCAGAGCCTTTAATGAAAGCCATTCCCTTCAGAACTAAATCTTTGTATGCAGAAGTGAAAAAAAGACTCTTAAGAACCTGTGGCAGTGCTGACTTCCTCATCAGTGCTTTTTTCTGAACAGCCAATCAGTTCTAAATTGTAAGACAGAATATCCTGAAACAGCTGCTTACGGTTAAGAGTGCAATCTTTCATGTGCTGCCTAAAACAAACAAATAAGCAATTAATAGATTTATCACAGCAAAAATTTAGTAAGACTTGTAACTAGAAAGTTAGTGTTAGTACATACTCAGGTGAGGCACAAACAAAATAATGCCCACAGAAAACACTTCAGTCGGCTTTAAAATTCCGGTTAAATATGTCTAGGTCTTCTCTAAACTTAAGCCTGCATCCGGAACTCAATCCTAGTCTTCATTATTTCACTACAGCCTTACTCTTTATAACATAAGCCTCTACAAACTTGTTTCACACTAACACAAAACCACAGTATTTAGAACTTTGCAGGTCAAAGAAGGTAATTATAAAAACTGGGTACCATTTTGTGTTTAAAAACAAACTATAGTTTGACAGTAACAGCCAGAAGCTGATCCAAAAAGCTGTCTGCCACCAAAGGGGGGGGGGAAGAAAAAAAACACTGAAGTCCACTTCAACTGTATTTTTCCAGTAGTTAAGATGTTTCCAAATTGAGTTTATTCCTGACCAATTCATACGAGTTTGCTTTTTAAATGCACAGTGCAACATCGTTTAGAAAACTATTTTTAATATAATTTAACATTACGCTTCAAAAACTTACCCAGAAAACTACAATTCCACTACTACAACAGTATTTCTTAATATAATCATATAAAATTTAAAACATGCCTTATTTTGGTTAGCAGTACGATACATCTCTAGTGCGTACCAAACCACTACCTGAGGCTCGTGATGGTCTGAAATTATGCTATAAAGCAAGAGGAATCCTATCTGAATTACAGAAAAACCAAAAGGTAAAATATTCTCTAACAGTGCATGCTGCTTTTCTAAATTTACTGCTAAAAGGCCTCTTTTCTTCACGGCTTAGATGAAAGTTTTTTCTGACCAACCAAGTATATGCAGTAAGATATTACAAATAACACTCTTCTAGAACTTGTGCATAGGTTCATAAATTCAGACCTTTCAAGGAACTGTAAAGCATGCCTATTTTTGTCTTTGAGTCAGACATCTAGAAGAGAGCATAATTAAGAACAACTCACCACTGGCAGTCATCATCATTACATGTGCCTGTTAAATCAAACCGGCAGAAACACTGTTTTGGCTCGATCATATTGCTATATGTTAATGAACTGAGGAACAGTTTTTCCTTAGTTCGAAAATACGGACTAAACCTAAAACAAAAAGAGTGTATTATTGTCAAAGCATACAGGACATGGCATCAGTTTAACTATGCAAAACATTTAATATAATCCCTTTTTCTGTATTAAATCTCATTATTTCCAAACCCCTACTACTAACCAAAAGTATCACTGACCTATGAGTTAAGAAAGTGAACACAGTGAGAAAGGGAGGGGAAAAAAAAAAACCACGAAACAAAACAACACTATTTTTCAGTCTGAACAGATTCTGTTCTAGCATTCTCTTCTCCCTTAGGTGCAGAACTTCATTCACATAAAACAAATGAAGTGCAATAGCAACTCAGCAGGGAAAGCAAACTACTGAAACTGAATTTCACTTTAGTTCTAGAAAACCTCTACTCTTAGGCTCTAGTCAGCCTAAAATCAATGTCAAGTAGAAGTATAGAGAGAACGGTTAAAAGATTAACCTGAAAAAAAAAACAAATCAGCAAAAAAAATATAAGTCAGATTTTAGAACGCAAACGAGTCTGAACTGAGCATATAAATGCTTGGTTTAAATATTTAGTTAAGACTTTATCTAACTATATCTTTTATGATTTCTAGATCCTTAAGGAATTGAAGCCACGATCTACAAGAAGACAAATACTCCTGTGCAGATAGCGACCTCCATAGAGATTATAAAAATAAAGACCCCAAATGGGTTCATGGTAGGATTCAACTCTCCAATTTAAATACTAGACACTGCTTTCTAAAATTTAATGTGTAGAAACAAAACTCTCCAGTCAGAAGACAGATGTGTCAAACTGATTACACTTGCAGGTGCCTACTTTACGTCAAGATGAATCACTACAGTCACGCCGCCTTCCACTGAGCAGTAATCCAAAAATAGGTGATTGGCTCAGTCTTGACTCAGACAACATATATCCTAGCCAAGTTTAAAGACTGCAGAATAAATATGCTTCCGTTAATTTTTCTTGGATTATCCTTCATGTTGGATATGAAAACCCTGTTTTCAAATGCCTCCTATTTTTTTTAAGATTCAGTTACTCAGGACAAGCAGTAAATAATAATATTCAAACAAAAACACACAAACACATACTCAAAAAGGCTGCTACAGTTTTCATACCTGTAGGATTTAAATACTAGAAGAGGACTATGATATGGTTCAAATGGATATGGTTTTGATTCAGTTTCTTTACTTTCTGATGTATCAGCATCCACGTCCACTGAAATTTCCTAGGAAACAAACAGATATACAGCAATTGCAATGCCACCTAATAAAGACATGGTTTAAAATGTTTTTAAATATTTACCTGACCACACAACAGATCTTCCTTAGGTACTATAGACGCAGTACTTTTCTCTAGCAGCTCTTTCAAGCTGTCAGCTTTAGCATAAAGTTTTTTCAGTTCATCAATATTCAACCCAAGGAATAGCTCAGGCTCCTCCGATGCCTTTTTAGAAAGTTTGTTTATAGTTTCTTGTTTTGGCGTGTCCATGTGTTTAAGATTTGGTTTAGTGAAAGAATTGGATTCTTTGAAGGATCTCCTTCGTTCTCTATTGGAATTAGACAGAACTTCATCATCGAAGTAGTTTTCCTCACTGTCCAAAGACAATTTATCCTGCGTGAGATCATGCAGTGATGGCTGAGGTAATGCAAATTCAGATTCCTCTTCTGCATGAGGTGCAGCGTTTGATTGTTCCTTGGTTTGAAGTGCACGGGCCTCTTTCAATTTCTGAATCTTTAGAGCATACTCCTGCTCTAGTTGCTGTAGTCGTTTTTTCTCTAGTGCAATCAATTCTGCTGAATGCTTTTTTGGACTTGATGCAGGGGAGTTCTCCAATTTCAACATTTTGTTTGGCTGAAAAGGAAAAAAATTTGCTTTTTATTTTCATGTTTACTGATCTCTTGACAGAAAGTGAATGAAAAATGGGCAAGACACTTAATTCAGAGTTTATGAAAGCACATTTTCAACTCTTGCCAGAAAATTTCAACAAAGAAGGAAAACCACAAGAGTTTGACACAATGTAACTGGCAGGTTTGCAGGTTTTTGATAAAAAGTACCCTACATCATGTACAAAGCTTCAGCAGAAGTTCTGGTCACATTTAAAAGGTGAGCTATAAAACAAGTATGCACAGCTGTTGGATGGGTGGGGAGAACACAAAAAGAGAAGTTTACATAAAGATCTTAGGAATTTTTTTTCCTCTTCAGCATCTTTGCTAGATAGTTTTAACAAGATCACTGGTGCTCTACAGACACTAAAGTATTTCCTTCCTTTACAAGAATAGAGCTGCTCATTACTTATCTATTACTGACATCCCCCTGGCACATGAATGTAGGCTTTTAACAGTTTTTCTTCTTAAGTGATTAATTCTTGTTCTGTTGAATTCTGAGAAGAATTCCCACAGTGCTTTTGAAATGTTTTCCTATTTTCCTGAAACCCCATTTGAACTAGGTTTCCTACTCAAAACTGCTACTGCTTTTTAAGTACAGCATGGTTTAAAAGCATGCAGACTTACTGCAAGGTGATCTTGCTCCAGTTTTCGCTTCCCAATTTCCTTACTTGCTACTGCTTTAGCTCGAGCAAGTTCTTCCCCATATTTTAATGCCAGAGCTTTCTTTACTGTAACTCGCTGTTGAACTTTATGAATCTAGGAAAAAAAAGGAAAAAGAAAATGCATACTTTCAGATATGACCACATAATAAAACACGATCGCAATCAGCAAAGACTTGAGAATTAATGATTAATTCAAAGAAAGCCTAGTGCCTCAAAACACTCAGCCTTCCCTTTTCAAGATTTCTATCTCTACGAAACAAAACAAGAAAATTCACATTACTTGTTCCTGAAGCTTCTTGAGAAACATCTTATTCACATTCAATATTTTCTCTGTTGCTTGCAGCTGTTCGGCCAGTTTGTTAATTTTATTTTCAGCAATTCGAACATTCTCCCTCTTCTTGGCCTCTTGTTGCAATAAATGTTTCAAGACGGATTCATCCTTCATCAACAGAAGTCTAGAAGTAGAAAAGCCGTGTAACAAAATTTTTTCCAAAGAATTTTCAGAGCTGCTGCTGCTGCCCCTCTGAAATATTACTTATCTAAGAACCCAGCTCTTTTACACTTAACAAACAACATTCTAAGTATCTCCAGACAGTTAACATCCATGAGAAAATAAATACTGGTAGTACATCCAGCAGATATCAGTATTCCATGTTCAGCATATCAGGATAA
Source organism: Psilopsiagon aymara (assembly GCA_024733675.1). NCBI lineage: Eukaryota > Metazoa > Chordata > Aves > Psittaciformes > Psittacidae > Psilopsiagon > Psilopsiagon aymara. The sequence goes on along the minus strand of JANRGW010032856.1, from coordinate 38,476 downwards.
AGCAGTGGTCTGGGTTCAGCTTTAACAGTTATTTTTTCCTTCTTAGTGGCTGATGCAGTGCTGTGTTTTCAACTTCAGCCTGAGAACAATGGTGATAACACCGATGTTTTTAGTTGCTGCTAAGTAATGCTTAGTACGATCAAAGACTTTTCAGTCTCATACTCTGCCAGTGAGGAGAGGCACGGGAAAGAGCAAGAAAGCAGAGACAGAACACCCGACCCCAACTAGCCAAAGGGGTATTCCATACCACAGTGCATCATGCCCAGTATATAAACTGGGGGGAGTTACCCAGAAGGCCCAGATCACTGCTTGGATCAGGCTGGATATCAGTTGGTGGGTGGTGAGCAATTGTATTATGCATCACTGCTGTTTATTGTTTTCTTCTCCTTTTCCCCTTTTACATTCTCTCCCCTTACTTATTTTATATTCTCTCCCCTTATTATACCTCAGTTACCAGACTGTTTTTTATATCAATTCCTGGGAGTTACATTCTTCTGATTCTCCTCCCCATCCCTCAGGGAGTAGGGGTAGGGAGGGCAGGGGAACAAGGGAGAGTGAGTGAGCAGCTCCATGGCT
>JANRGW010032856.1:16028-37590 GCA_024733675.1 Psilopsiagon aymara | reverse complement strand
TCCTCACAACCAGCACGGTGTTTTAGCGAAAAACACGTTCCCCAAGCGAAAAACACGTTCCCCAAGCAGATGCCATAAGGTAACCAAGTGGTGTTATCTTTAATGCTGTCATTACCATTAATGTATCCAAAACACACATGTTCTTACTTTCTGTTAAGTAAGAAAGCAATTCTTCCTCGGGGCACAGACACACATGAGTAGTACAAGTCATAGTATCAGAGCACAACAGCAGAGTAATTAAATATAACAAGTTATGCATTAAAGGAAACAAGACTTGAGATAGATGGATGTGAATAAGGGAAGGGGGAAGTGTCCTTCAGCTGACATATATATGACCATATGCCAGTTAGCTAACAAGACCACACAGAAATAATTAAGTGGCAACAGAAGCAGAGAAGAAGGATGTAAAGCATTTGTATTTTCTGTAATAATTTGGAAGAAGGGTGAGAAACATCGAAGATGCGTGCTAAAAGAGGAAAGGTATACACGAAAAGCTTCAAACAGCATATGTAATATGCAGAAACATCCATTTTTATGTATCGGGCATATCTGATTGAAACATGCTACCCTCAAAGCGTATGTAGTGAAAAGCACACTCAACAAGTAGTTTTCATCCAAGACAACAGAAAATCAATTGCTTGCTGTACTTTAAATGCTACATATTTCAAAAAGATTATTTACTATGTTCATCCTGCTAAGCAAAGAAGGCAGGACCCATGACAAAATACTCACCTGTTTTTCTTAAGCTTTGCTTCTGCTTCTGTTACTTGTTTTGTCACTACTGCTATTCTCCCAATTGCATCAACTTCACCATCAGAATTTGGAGGGGGCAAACTGTTTTTCAGTGGATCAGACTTAATTAAGCGTTGCTTTTCACGACTGAAACAGATATTAAAAGCAAAGATGTTCAGTAGCTTCAAGATAATTTCAGTGAGTACTCCAAATAGTTCTTAAAATCTTCAAAGAAGTAGCAAGACAAGATTTCAAGTTAGAAGAAAAATTACTTCCCACAACTGCAATGGCAAGCAAACAACTAAGTCAGTTCAAATGCAATGACTTTTTTAGACTCTTATATTGTCTTACTAAAAATTGAATGGGTGAAAAGCCTGAAGGTAATGGCAAGGTTTTCAAACTGAAGTTTTCCTTCCAATTACAGAAACAGACTAGTAAAGGAATACATTAACAATTAAACTCAGTTGTACCTGGCAATCTCTTCTTTCAAGAGCCTGTACTCTATCTTCTTATCTTCTGGCAGAGCCTCTGGAGTTCTCATCGGATCATTTTCTTTTTCTGATTTTGGAGGGGCTTTGATTTTTGATGCCTGTTACAGTGAGGTTCAAGTCAATACCAATCAGACTACTTAAAAATACAGCTATTAAATATTTTTAAGAGGCATTTCAGCACAAACTTCAGGCTGTTCAAGGCTAGTAAGATATTCTAAAGCAAATAATTTTTCCTTAAAGATGTACTGAATTTTAATTGAAAAAAAAAAAATTAAAATATATTACAAGTTCTATCTCCAGGATGCCATCTTAACCAATAAAACCCTTTCAACTAGCTTGTGCAATTCAAATTACACTGTTATGGGGCAGACAGGAATAATCTAGTCACTCTTGCCCATTTCTAATGAAATCCAGTATTTCTTGACCAAATTCTAAGGTTAAACTGCATACACAAAGCAAAATAATTAAAAATAAACCTCCTAAATGCTGACACTTTACCTCAACATTTCTTCTTGCTTCTTTTATCATAGATTCTAGTCCTCCAAACACACTGCTAGTTGAGTTAGATGGCTCTCCATCAGACTCGCTATCATCTGAATCATTTAATGTAACCACAACAGACTTGTGTTTTGGAAGCTGTAGGGAGAATGGAAGAAGTTTTATAGCAGTAAGTCAAAAGGCAGATTTAACTAAGCACATATTTTTTAGTAGAGAAAAAAAAGAGATTACCTCCTTTTGTTATTGTAGCACAACACTACTGCGTTGTAAGAAAAAAACTTAGCATTTGTGCACCTCCACTACAAGATGGAGATAACATACTCATTTCTTGGAAATGAGACATGAAAGACATTCCAACATTTTCAACCTGTTTCCAAGCATCTGCAGCATATTTAGATCTTTTTAGTCATAGCATACAAAACTCAAACCTTCGACTCTTATACTTCCTGAATTATTTCAATTGTGAAAATTATCATCTGACATTTGCAAGCAATGTTGTTAACTGAAAGGTAGCAATCAACCAAATATGAATTAGAAATAAGAACTACCAGAACTCCCTCATATTTCTGCCATACAGCTGTGATGCCTTTTGTCCCACAGTTACACTTAGCCGACCCTAGTGAGCTGCTAAGGCAGTTAAAATTGGCAGAACACCAACAGTGCATAAAGAACAAAGGAAACAAGATTAATCACTTTTTGACAACATCATTAACTGAAACAGCTCACTAAGGTTCATATGACTGCCAATTCCAGCACAAAGAAACAAGCGGACAATTTAATTTAAATTAACCTCAAATCTCTGGAATTAAGAGCTTGAAGAGAAGCAAGTAGTTCCCATATCCAAAACTGTTCTTCCCATCTCCCAGTGTAGGTCTGGACAGTTACAGTTACATGTTCAACCTTTAGCTCAAAACAAGACCTCTTCAAAGCTCTGTCTTTCAAAAGCACACACCCCACAAAAATAACCTGAAGTGAAAAAAAAAAAAAAAAAAAGATTTCCACGGTTGTTTCTTGTTGATATTCTCTTTCTAAACAGTTCTTAAAATAAGGATTGTATCTGCTACTTCTGAATGTACTACAGCTGCATCATTTTCACGCCACCATAGCACAGATAGGTGAAATTTCAATCTATGAGATAGAACAAGGCACTAGTCCTCTCCTCACAAATATTCTGTCTGTAGCTATATGGAAACCTCAGTTAATGCCACAAGGCCTTCTCATCTTCAGATGCCAAATACACCCCTTCAGTATCACCAGCTTTCAGTATTAAAAAACCAAAGCTGCCAAGGTGCTTTTAGCACAGCTGCATAAAGTAAAACATCTCTAACTGCATTTTTCTTCTAGAGGAAAAGCTGATAGTAGGGAAGGCAAAAACCCACTTTCCTCCAGGTGTTTTTTCCCAGGTGTTATTTTTTGATGGTGTTCAGCAAAATATTTAATCAGCAAAGTAACACCAGGCAACTACCACCACACTCCTTCTGCAAGATTAGCTTCTGCTGCAGAGGAACTACAGCCTCAGCTGTAATGAAGAATCTCTCTGTAATGTTCTAAGACACATTTTCAATCTGTGGTGAACAGACACCAAGTGTCCATGACTAGTTTGAAAAAGGGTTACCAGATGCCACTGAAAATGCAAACCAGTATCTGTAAGCCTATTTCACTAAGCAGAGGTCTTTAAATCCACACCCAGCTGATTCAAATACAAGGTATTAATCCATCAACTTTAACTGAACAAAAGGCACTAAATTTCCATTACAGGTTTTTTAACATTTACTTAAGAGCACAGCTGATAAGAGACTTTCATTATGTTACTAACACAAACTAACAGCTCCCCAGTAACATGTGCTCTCCTTCATTTATGAAAGTCTCATGTTCCCTCATTAATGAATGACTTCACTCCCTCAATTGAAGGGTTTTTTTTTAGAACAGGATTAGCATTTAAACAGAAGAACACTAAAAAAGTTTAAGTAAATGTGAGACAATGAAAGAAAGGATATCAGGATGTCCAAATGGAAGAATGACTCTAGTTATACCTAGAATTTAAAGTAGATCATGAAGATGGGTACAAAGAAATACACCCATTCTAAGCTAAAGAGTGTCATTTTCCTACAGAAAGGAAAGTAGGCCTTAGAATGACCAAAAAAAACATGAACATTCAGGTACCTACCATCTTAAGATTTTGTTCGGGTTTTTTTTTTCCCTATTACAGCATACAGTCTGTATTTTTGAGCAAGAAAGTTGTTGGCCAGCTACAGCTAGATTTGACAGTGATCTAGCAGTCTGAAAGATACTATATATTCATTCAAATTTAGGAAAAAAATCAGTTTTAGAGATGACATTCACTGACAGAAAAGCAAAGGTATGGACTCAATCACACCATACTATGCATTAGAGAATCTGCATGAGAAAGAGCTGCCACAAACCAAGCTTCACAACATATGCTGTTAAAATAATCACAAATTAGCCTCTACTATGGTTCACTGCCATAAACAGTCAACTACATGGGCTTCAGTCTGGCCAGTACAGTTTTATCAACACATTTTCAACAAACCAAGAAGACTGCAGACATCACAAATCAAATACTAGCTGCACATACCTCCTGTGACCATTCAAATGAAGGTCAAGTTACAAAACATGGCTTAAGCTAATGTAATGAAGTCTACTGCTGCCTGAGGAGAATACTCTCTCCTCAGTCTTCCAAATGCACTCACAGACAAGCCATCCGCCAGCACTTCTGCACCTGCTCACACACTGTTCACTGAAAAATTCCAACTCCCCCTAGAAGGAAAAATACTTTTTTCCCCATCCTAGGCTAGTTTCCTAACCACTTTAGCACATTAACTAAGTTAAAGTGAGGTCTGGAGCATCAGTCTTGTTGCTTAAGAGAGAAGGAAGACACCACTAGGCCAAGAGTGGAAGAAAGAGCAAGGCCATCTCTTTTGGCAACAGAGTGATTAGATTGGCTCATCTACCACTGAACAGCACCCTTCAGTTTGTGTTATTGCGGAAAAGAATTTAATTGAACTATATTTACAGTCTTTCTCAGTTCAAATGAGTGCTGGTGTGTTTGATGCTCTCAAGCTGTACATTTGTACTTTGGTGTGAAATTCTAGAAGAGCGTACAGATTGTTAAAGTTATGAATAATTCAAATTTTTAATGCTCCACCATTCTGTGCTGCATCACTAGAAAACCTCAAGTCGGCTGCTCACTTGAACTGAGGGCAATTTCAACTTATTTTCTTATTAATAGAAAAAACCCATTATTTTCTTACTGTGATCACTGCTCGTGGAAGCCTCGGTACTCTAACAAGCTTTGTATTTTGTACCCGTGGCTGAGACACAGTATTAATACTGACAGCGGTCAGATTGCTTCTTGGCAGAGGCTGCAGGTTATCTGGAACAGGAGGGGACGATGGACCACTGTTACTTGAAGTTTCCTAATAAAATAAAACAAAAATATGGACATAAAAATATGCACTATGCAGAGCTATTTAAAAAAGACAAACATAAGCATAAAAGGTTGTTTGATACATGTCTTGTAACTGCAGTCTATCCAAACATATTAGACAAATTTTGCAGTTCTGCAACAGCACCAAAAAAGGCACGCAAGAACATGTCAGTTACTCACAGGTCAATTGCAAAAGATCTGTAACTTATTAATGATGTCAAAATAATCCATATTTTTTAAACACACAAACTGTTATTCTCACTCCAAAACCAAGCAGAACACCAAAAAAAAAAAACCAGTTAGCCTCTGGCAACTCCTTTTACCAGGCTGTTAGAACAAAGTGGCTTGTTTTCTGAGAGCTGATTAATAATAAGCTTTTTTCTGCAGAAAACACAACAACCATTTCTTTATCCATACTCAATTTTTAGTACCTTGAAGTTTCCTAATCCCTTCATAAGTAAAAACCAAGCTGAAATTTACAATTCAAAGGGTGTTCTGTGGTGGCTTTTGGTTTGGTTTCTTTTGGCAAAGGGTGATGGAAATTCAGAGCCTTTTTTTAAGTAATCAGAAAGGCAGTATTAAAAAGCCTTGACTTTTTAATCTTCCATTTTTATTAATTTAATATTAATATAGTATTTTTTTTTTCTTCACTTGGCAGGTTACACTCAATTTTGGTCAAGACTGCCATCTAGAGGTTTAGATTTAAAAGAACAGTGGAGTACCTCAGATCTGAAAGCTCGTTTGTTAGCTAAAGACTTGAGCAATTCTTCTCTTAAAAGCATCTCCTCTTCTTCTTCCTCATCAGCAAATGGAGGTTTTGGTGGCTGTTCAGGCTCTTCAGGGGGAAGAGGGGGAAGAGGTGGAGGTGGCTCAAGAGAAACACAAGAAATACCCTCCGTGTAAAGTTGGCTCAAAGATGGTACAGGCTGCTATAAAAAGGAAAACAAGGGTTTGAAACATGAAAATTACTATTACTTTGTGATTATTTAGCAGAGGTTGAGACCTAAATTATTTCATGGTTTAAAACAAATTCAAACTGCAGCAGATTTACTTCACTGTCAAAGGCCACTGCTGAACAGCTAGTTACTCAAAGATAATGCAACAAGATTACATTTGGATAATAAAGTAGTGTGGGCATACAAACTACACATAAATGAGAATTGGAACCAGAGAAAGCCACAAATGAGAATCAGAACCAGAGAAAGCCACAAAACCATGGCTGATCAGATAGGCTCACACTGCTTGAAAAAGCAGTCCTTAAATAGTTCATGAATTTGTCTTGGCTAATAAAACTACCATTTCCCTCAGTTAAAAATTCAGAAGCTGTCATTGCAAGAACTGGCAACTTTCTACTGCTTTACTAAGGCAGCTAACAGTTACTCAGGGAAGAGAAGTAGTGGGGGAAAAAATCCCAAGACTAATAAGATTCCCAAGATACTCATACATGAGAAGACAGAAAGCATATAGTCAAAACAAAGGAAGTTTGAAAAGACTGATCAGCTACATTTTCGGCTGTTCTTCCCCCATGTATCAAAGTAACAATGCAGAGAATAAGCTATCTACATATGCGGCCCAGAGACAGGAGGCAGAGTTACCTTGCACTAAGAATTCCAATTCATAATTTTCCTTATGTGCCTCAAGCAATTTTTGCTTTGTGTTATGAAACAGCACAGCTCTAACAATGAAGAGAAAAATTTAGTTCAAAAGGGAGAAGTTCCATTTGGCAGGAATTGGATCTGCCAAAACTTCGCTGAAATAGTTTTAAAAACCAAGTCTATCAGCTCAAGGGAATCACCAAATAGAGAACTGTATCAAAAACAGAATCTAAATTTAACCCTGACTTTAGCATTACAAATGAGATGTAATGAGAATTATCAACACTTTAAAGAACCCAAACTCCTGTCAAGGTTACTTACTGGAATTGGAGGTGGCAGTGGCAAGGAAATTGGTGGTACTGGAGGTGGAAAATATCCTACTGGACACTCATAGAAAGGAGGCTGCACTGGAGAAGAAGCTGTAATTAAAACAAATTATTGAGCATAAGGAATTTGGCAGGTAATTACTAAACACTACCTCATGCTTATAATTCAACTGGTTTAATGCAGCAGGAAAAGACAAACTTTTTTGCTATGCATCAATTTGTAAGGTAACACGAGACACAGCACAGTGCATTTATTTCTTACATACATGTATATAAAAATAGTAGTTACCTATCCTTTTTCTATTTTACATTCAAAGTGCAGGTACACTACTGAAGTAATGATTCAGAATGATTTAGCCCTCTTTGATTTAATTTGCAAGAATCCACCTTCTTAAATGAGGTATCTCAACACGAGTCTCCTGATTACTGGTCATAAAAATACAATGCAAACTGGCACAGAAGCAGACCAAATGCACCTCCTGATACTGAATTCTGAAACATAATACTAGAGCCTGAGAAAGATTCATGGAGTACATGTGCCTGAAACAGCAGGTGCAGTATTTTAGCAAACCAATAATGCTAAGGAAGGCTGGCAGGAAAGGATTAGAAAAACAAGGGGAAAAAAGAAAGAGAAAAATATGGAAGATGAGAAGCAAGAGAATAAAGCTGGCCAACAAAGCAGAATGCTTAATGATGCTTTCTCAACACTCCACATGCTGACATGGAACAAGGAGACCTGAATACCTTAAATGCACCTCAAATTCATAGTCAATAAATGACTTAGGCTCTAACAAACTTCTGGGAGGCATACAGCCTACCACAGGTGCTCAATGCAGTGCTGCCCCCAAAGTCAGGTTGCTAAGGGCCTTGTCCTGTCCACGTATATTTGAGGCTGGAGACGCCACATTTCTAGTTAACTTGCTCTACTGTTTGACCATCTTCTGTAAAAGTATTCTCTTGTAATCTGAATTTATTTTGTTACAGTTTAAGCACTGCCCCTTGCCTTCTGTTGCGCACTTCACAGAAGAGTTTGGCTCTGCTAACTGCCCCACTATGCAGGTGAAAACACTAGCAAAAGCCTTCTTCAGCCTGCTCAACACAAACCCCATTCTCCCAATTCCCATCCATAAATCAAGTGCTCGAGTCTGCAGTGAACTTTATCAAAACAGGCCTTACTCAAAAAAGCCCTTTGGTAGATTTCTAGTACCTCACTATCCTTCTTCTGCTATGAAACCAGAAAACTGATACAGTCCCGTCAGTGTTCAGCAACCCATTACAATCACAGTACTACAACCTGTGCTGCAGACCGCCTTTATCACCCAAAGCCACACTGCTGACTCACATTTCACTTAATGTTCATCAGAACACCCATTTTTGTAATCCTGCTGTCTATCCAATCAACACCAGAGCCCTTACGTTCTACACAGCTGCTTGGAAATGTAAAAGCATAAACTCCACCTCACTGCAATGAGAATGGTATAACCTCAAAGACCTTCACAATACCACTACATCAGAGATGGAGAACAAAGAGAGACAGCATTAAAAAAAAGACAGAATTCACTCACCTTAAAATGTCAGTTCTGTAGCTGCTACACTACAAAAGACTTTCCTTCTAAAATGATGACTCATTTCCTACTTTTTAATTATAGTTACCAATCAACATATTAAAAAAAATATATGTCTTACCTGGAGAGTTAGTTTCACTATCTGTATCCATAGCAACTTCATCATAATTATCATACTGATATATGCCTCCTGCACTCTCTGTAGACTGTTTGTCCACCGATCGTCTCAAGTCTGTATCTGAGGACTAAACACACAAAAAGACTGTATTTTATTCAGCTGGTCTTGTGTTATTCTTTTGGCAGAAATCAATTAAAACTAAATTTCAGGAAAAGGTCCTTGCAATTTTGTCTAATTGTTTTATAAATACAATTTACTTAGTTTGTACAAAAAGCAAACTGAAGATTAGCTTTTAATCAAATTCACTGCTAGTAGTAAATTGCCAAATTAACAGCTTTAAAAATGGGTATCTTGAGAGAAGGGTGATCATGATAGGAGCAACTTTTAAATACCTATCAGATCATTATCTACCTGTAAATTGCAATGATTAAATACATATTTCTGAAACACTGAAAGAATTAAATACTTTATTCTTTCTGTTTAGCTGTCATGGCAGATACCAAGAGCACTTCAACTACCCTTGTTAGAGACAGTACAAAATTGCACAAGTATCATCTTCACTATGACAGCAGTTATGTGTTTAGGTGAAGCATGTTCTGATTGTTCTACCACTGGTATCTCAGCTGGAGAATCCTTTTACTGTCCCAGAAGAGTCACATACAACACTGAAATGTGTCTAGAGAATGACAACTAATGTATCAGATTGTTTAAAGAATGCCTAACATTATACACATGCCAATCAATATTCACTGAACACTGAACATAAGCAGAACAGGTACGCATGACCTCTTAAGACTCCTCAATTTGCACCTTTTAAAGGCATACAGTAGATGCTTTGGTAGCTTTTAGAATTCCTACTGTTTAAGCCCTTTTAGCCTCAGTTTTCCACTCATTATTATAAACGGGATTCCCCTGTAACATGACCTCAAATCAGGGAGTGCCAATTCCTTTAGCTGCAGTTTCATTTTTCCTTACAGCATCAGTAGCTCCAAGCACTTGAAGCATCGAGCTCCAGCAGCTGTACTGCTCTGTCGTGGTTTAAGCCACGACAAAGAACCATTCATGCTGAATTCTTTCATCCCATGATGAAAGAATTAATGCTGACAGAACAGTCATTTTCTTTGTAAGGTACCAATGTTTTAGAAACAGAACATTAGCAATTCAAATGCCTTTTTCTAATCTCAAGAGAATGAAGACAGCCTACAAGTGCAGCATGACCACTGCAGTAACTCTACTCCTTCATAAATTTGACGCAGTTGTGTCACCCTGTAATGAGGTTGAATTAATTATGTTTTGTGCCTGAACATATTTGGTACCTTGACAAATTAAAAAACTACTACAAAGAAACCAAATGCCAGATGACATTTTGAAAGCAGCAGGCCACTGAAGTTGTGTAGATATAAGTTCAAATATGTAGAGACAAAACTGCAGTCTCTTAAGAAGAAAGCGAAGGAAGTCTGGTTGATTGGTTTATGTTAAATTACAGCCTGCTCTTTTCTTTCAACATTCAAAATACCTTAAGAAGGAAAATACCACTGACTTCCAAAGACACAACTCACACAAAACTGATCTTACAAAATCCAAAGGGAATGCCTATCTAGCATTGGATTAAAACACCGTGAACACTGAAATACTTCAAGCTTTTGCTTTTTTGGGGGAGCAGGAAGAATGGAGAATGATGGACACATGAGACAGAACCAGGATGGGCAAGACAGAAATCACTCAATAACCCCAAATATAATGCCTGAACACCATGTAACAGATTCGTTACCCTGCTTCTTGATCTCCTCTTTCCTCCAATTAGTTTCATAAATCGATTGTACTGCTCTTCATGATTTGAGAGGTCCCTAATTTTCCTGATTTCTTCTTCTCTCTTTCTTCTCTCCTCTTCCTCTTCTTGTTTCCTCTGGTCTTCCTCTTTCTGACGCCTGTCTTGTTCCTTTTGCTGCTGCAGCTTCTTTGACGTCTTTGTCTGCTGTCTCCTCAAAGTTTGCTTGGCTTTAAACAAAAAGATATATGATTAACTTCACCTAAACAGTTCCCCCTAATCCTAGATTTTTTCAAGAGCTTTGTGCAGGTAAGAGTTTTAGAAGGATTAAAGGCTCACTGCCCAATGTATGACATAATATGTTAGGTGGGTTTTTTATTTCAGAGGCTATGCTATTCATAGCCATTTCAGCAACATTAAACTTACCTATAACACTGGTTTTTTTTGTTGAATGTGCTTTTGTGCTGGCTTTGACTTTCTGTGTTACACTTTTTGGTTTTGTTAATTTTTCTTTGCTTTCCTTCAACACCTGTTGCTCTTTTTGCTGCCATTTTTTACTAGCAGACTGAAGTGCAAGAAGCCTAAGTTGCAACTCAGACATCTCATCCTCATCATCATGCAGCTTCTTGAGAAAAGAAAGAATAAGACAAAAAGTCAGGAAACACTGCATAACTTTTTTTTTTAAAATCTTTCAAATTCTGTCTCAAAATTTTTACCAAGAGACACCTTAAAAATCCTGCTTTACTGCTAAATGTCATTCATTAAGAATAGACTGTTTCTACTACTGAAACATTTCTGGACTGCAGTTTGGAAAAAGACATCAGAGTATCGTAATGCAATTATTCCTCATCTACAGAGGAACACTCTCTTACCTTTTCAGATGTAGCATCTGAGCTGCTAAGCTTTCGCGCTGACGTTTCAGATGTTTTGTCTTCTGTTCCTTCTGAAAGAAAAATACCGCATTTTTGAACACTGGTATGAAGTGTAAAATATAGCATTAGTTTTATGGATAAGACACTACCAAGCATTAATATAAACTTGGCATGTCTGATGAATTTCACATCACCATGATGCCATGAGATTTGTCATTTCCTAATCATTCTGTCTTAAAGGCAACACGTATTTCCCCAAGAAGAGGTGAAAACCAGATTTGGAGGCAAGGGGAGGAACACTTCTTGCCATCTGTTTTATGCTACCACCCCATATCAGCTGCTGTCCCGAGCATCTCAGATTCCACCAGGAGCTATTTTGAGTAACTGGTCAGTCTTTTGCAGCATTAAATATAACAGCACAAAGCTGCATTTAAGAACACACTTGCTCCATTCCACGCCCACAAAAACAGAAGAGAGTTATCCTATGGAAATGCATAGTAACTGGCTATGCTTTCTTGCTAAACATTAATATGTTGACATATTCCTTTATTAGTCTGCCCAAAAGCCATATATCCACCTAATTACTACAGTGTATTTATATATTTTGTGTATTTTTGTAATTTTACATATAAATAATGCTGTATACTATCATTATTATAGTTTGAAGCAATTGATATAATTGACAGCAAAATTACAGATACACAATTCATCTATATAACCACATATATATGTTTATTTGCATCAGGGGAAGGAAATAAATATTGAGAGAGAAGCTTAGAAATCTTTTCCTGTATTAGCCTTTCCTCAAAGAGAATTTCCTTCCCACAATTCAAATTGGTAAAAAAAGTTTACACTCTGTACTGCTTTTACTCTTTTTTACTCTTCCTAACATTTTATGAAAAGTCATATGCAGCAAACTTTGTTTACATGTATTATTTTTATTATTATAGAGGACCTTATACCTAAACAAAAATGGCACACAGCTAATGCTGGAGGTCTTCCTGTTTGCACATGCATGCATTTTTCAAAAGCACACATATAAAAGGAAGAAAACCAGTATCTAACACGTGCATGCAATCTTAAAGAAAATGCCAAAAATTCATTACAGTTACCAAAGATCTGAACCATTCAGTCCACAAGATGGAACTAGGGAAACACAGATGGTACAGTAATTTCTGTGATGCAGACAGACATTTGCAGGGACACACTGCACAAACTACAATGTTCTTTCAGACAGAAGGGGACAACACAGGCAGAACAGACTAATAGGCAAGAAGGAAAGCCAGAAATAGGGTAAAGTGTGTCAGAGCAGTTGAACCACAGAGAATTAATTCTAGCAAGAGACACAAACCTCCCTGATTTTAAAGACAAGTTCTTCAGCTTGAACAGATCTGGAGAAACATTCAGTACACCATTTAAAAACAAATATAATGGAAAAACAAATATAATGGAAAAACAAATTTTGCTAATGCCTTAATATATGCATAATGAAGTAGAATACTTTCACCTGATACACATGGACCAGCAGTAACACAAATCAGACAGGTTTTTCTACTTTAGAAGTTTGTATTACATTGTCAAAAGCAGTCATTTACAAAATGAGTGAGCTCTCAGGACACTGTCATACATTTGAGTGGCATACAAAAATTAAGATGCTTTTACAGTGCATACTACAGCATCCACTTTTCACTATCATATGAAGTGTATTTTCAGCTTCAGTGCTTCTAAGTTCTGAAGCAAAAAAGGATTTTATTTTTTAATTTTTTTTTTTTAAGATTCTTTTGGTTTTTAAAAGCTATTTTACTCCTCCTGCCTTGCTGTCTTTTCTTCCTGCAGGCTACTGGTTTTAGTTCTATGAACAAGACCTGTTGTTTCCTTCATGTCTCCCATTAATAAAGCTACAATACATGACGGGGTTTGACTACTATTTACCAATATTTTTCTTCATTTCTTCAGAGGCTTTGTCTTCCAATTCTCATTCTGAAGTTACATACAAATCATTCTGATTTTCAGTGCTCTAGTCCTTTCTTTCTTCATATTCCTACTAATTACCCACCTGTATTTTTAATCCATCCATTTACTACGTTGTCTCTTCCCACGCAAATTGACAGTTAACATACATGACAAATTAGTTAACACAAGATGATAGGAGATATCCACAAGCACACCTTCAACCACAGCAAACACTTATCAGAAGCCTCAGAAGACATTTAAGCTAACTACTCTACCTTGAGCAGACTTAAAAAGTAAGCTCAAGGACTTTAACCACAGCTCAGCTGGACATAACTTACTTTTTGCTAAGAGGTTCACACATCTAAGCAATAATTATTTTTGGCCTGCAGTCCAGAACTACCTGGACAAGATACTAATTTTACCCTTTGGCTGCATTTCTTCTACAAATCCTTCCTATTTCTGGCACAGGATTTTTTCACTAGCTGCAAATATCGGTAATGAGCAAAATCATTCTGGTGAAAATCTCTCATAAAAGGCCTCTTATATTGAGGAAAATGTATAAGACACAAAATGCAGAAAAATGTCTCTAAACATTACCTTTTTATCTTAAGCCCAAACAAAACACATTTTGCTTCTGCAAAAATAAAGGCAAAACAGACAGAAAACTTTCACTGAAAGTCAATGATTTCTGCTGATAACAGCAACTAAAACCTTCAAGTCTTTTCCTCACGCTTTGTGTCAAGTATCAGACTACAAAACACGTTAAAAAAAATTAAAACAAACAAAACCAATGCAAAAACATGCTTCCCAGTATGCTTATGTAATTCAAGGAACTATATATAGCAGAAGTAAAGCAAATTTTTAACATAAAGTGTTTAACATTTTAATTAAAATTATAATTAAAGTAAAATTTTCTCCAACACTTAATAAATATGGTATGTAATGGCAAGCAAAAGAACTCTAAAAGTATTTACCTTGGCCGGATTCTGTGACTTCAGGTTTTTGTGATGATTGTTTCGTTCCTTCTTTGCCTTTTTTTAATCTGCTCCTCTCAGCTGGAGTAGGCAGTTTTTGTCTGAGAGGTTTCAGTTCAAACGCCTGAAAGGCTATAACTGGAGGTTTCTCCTCAGGAGGTACTTCTTTTATAGCATCTGTTGTAATACTGTTATTATCTGCAGGTACTTGGTCCTCAGTGTTCACAGTTTTATCAGCATCTTGTTCATTTTCTTCCTTGTTGCTTAAAGCCAGTTTTTCATCCTTATTAATGTGCTCAAGTTCTAATTGTATCTGCTTATACTTCAAGAGCAGATCCTCAAAACTTTCTTCCACAGAGTTTTCACTTTTAGAAGAGTAATTCTGCTTCCTAGATGGGGACCTTCCAAAAATTTTGGCTGAATTACTGGTCAAGAAAACTAAGACAAGAATATGTGGCAATATTACCACTGAAGACTAAAATGAAACAAATAGAATTTAAGATTATTCCCACAAATTTAATTTTACGTTAAGGTTAGCTTGAAAAATAAGCTTTATACAGATGAACAGCATGCAAAAGATGTATCCGTTATTCTGTACTGATGGCTTAAATAACCATTTTCTCTAACAATTTAAAATATCCTACTTATGACAAGAATTTCATTAATTGCTGAGAAGTCATGTGCCTTGCTCACACCATCCTCCCTGAAACAACAGCTGTAATACTGAGACAATTCCCTATCACAAAGAGTCAGACTTCCAGAGTTCATAACTCAAGTATTAATTCCCATTTGACATTCTGAAAAAAGTCAAATTCTCACTCATTTTACCCTTTCATAAAATGCTGAGTGTAATCACAGCACAATTACACACTGCAGTAACTGAAGCTCAACAAATGAAGTAAGGCACAGAATAATCAATAACTGAAGGGAATAAAAAAGTAGCTAAAGGTTTGCAAACAAAACGTTCAAAAAACACTGGAAGGGGAATGGTAACTACTAACTACCCAGAAAAGGTTGTCTATGCATGCCCAAGGGATAGATGTTCTTGACAACATGTTGTCCAGTGCAGGAAACTGAAATATTCGTAGGCAACTATCCAGAATAAAAGTTCCCACTATTAGAGGTTCACTTCCTTATACCTTAACGTGACACTTGAAAAGCTAAATTATCCTGCAAAATAATTATGCTCGAGGGGAAATTTTTTAGAATAGCTTATCAGGTTTAACTCATTTGACTTTCAATATCAACCCCACTGTGATAACAGCTGACTCACACCCAGTTACGCAAAATGCTTTTTAATCAACATCATCTCTTAATACAGAGTAAAGCTAACAGCTAAAACAGGTGTCCTCTGAATAGGCCTAATAAATCTACAAGAATATAACTTCAAATCTGTCTTCTGCGCACAACATGCACCAATAACTCAGATGCTTCATTTTGTCAGCTTCTAACACAAGTATGAAGAAACTAGGCATGTATCCTACAAAAGCAACTTCTGCAGTTATCAGGAAATGCTTTCCTATACAATGCTCTCTTAAGCATCAACACAAAAAGAAGAAACTAGTAAAGATAAACTACATGAAATCCAGAAAGCAAGCAAATAATCTATAAATATGCTGAAAATACCAAGAGGTGTACTCAGTAACTGTAGCTCAATAAATGAGGCAAAGAACAGAATACAGTATAACACCAAACTGTGTAATAAACCTATTTGCCAAATTCACTTCCAACACATTTCTATTAAAAAAAAAAAAAACAAAACAGTGACATTAGCGATTTTCAGTCACAGAAAAGTGATTTAACAATCTCTAAGTCTATTATTTAACATGAAAATACTTCAATAAACACTTCAATAGCTCAATAAACTCTAGAGTCATCTGGAGTTGGGTAACAAGACAAAGCTTTGAGACTTCTGTTGTGCTTGGGTTAATACAATTGCTAGAGCTCCCAGAACAGTATTAATGAGAAACTGTGTTTCACTTATGTAGAAATTTTTTTGTATGTGGTTCTACACACAGAATGCAAGACTACATTGAGTGCTATGAAAGGCAGACAGGCATAAACGCATTAAAATAATGGTTATTCTTCAATCAACAACCTATTCTTCACCCTACAACCAAAACAAGACAGCAACTGACACGACCAGTGCGTTAGAAGAAAAATGCATAGTGTGAGGAGTTCAGAATTCAACAGGAATAGAAAGACACATTTCTGTCTCGTATTTCAGGCTGAAAATTCCAGAATTCTCTACGGAAGGATTTCTGCAAAAGGACTATCCAACATCTTCATGTTAAAGCTGCTAGGAATTAAAACAGAAAAGCCTGTTAAAAGCTAACACCCAAAGAAAAGTAACCTGAGTTCTACTGGGTCATCTACTCCATTTATACATAAAGTTCTGCAAGGCACTGTGCAAAGTATTAGTTCCAAGGATAAACAATAAAGCCATCTCTCTCTTAGCAGACACACAAACATTTCACTTTCCTGGAGGAATTCCAAATACTACTACAGTCCACAGGCCTCCGTGTACTTGTTGATGTGAAGGTCTCTTCTGAAGTCACATGCGCATGAACTACACCCCTACTCCATGAACAGTATCAACAAGGGGTATTTGACTATTTAGGGATACTGCAATATTGAATTCTTTAGGTGGCAAGAATATGAAAAACACAGGAAAGAACTTACACTAAATGAAAATCATGGCCATTCCTTAACTATATGATCCATAAACAACTGTATGCCACCTATTAAACAGCAACAACATGAAAATTTTCTCTATTACTTTTAAACAGAAGAGTGCACTTCAAGTGCACTTCTGGGGAGCAGGGAAGATTTCTTAATTTCCTTCTTCTGGTTTGAAAATGGAATGCCTGGTTTCTGAATGATCTTTTAATTAAAATAAAGGAGACTCTGTATCATGTAAACAAGCTCTGCAAGGTCTGCTTAAGATGATCAATATGATTGCCTGGCAAATTACTTGTTACACAGGAAGTAAGCATTTTCTGGTATCCAGCACAACACTGCAAATTAAGATACTTTACAATCCCTTTTCAGCACTAGAACTCTCTTACTGTGCAACCTCAGGCAAATCACATCTTTACTCGCGTCTCAATGTCAGCGCTTCCAACGAACAGTTTTTATTAAGACTTTAGTAATGCTGTAATTTTACCAAATCGGACTAAAAGCATCTCTTTTATCTCTAGTTAACATATTCCACCAACGTTTAAAAAAAAAAATCCTACCATGGATAAATAAATCTTATACCTAAATTAATACAAGCATCCAGTAAGTAGCTTTCAAAGCCATAAGCACTGGCATAAGCAGGAAAAAATCCTGCTCCTGGGATCAACCAGCAGTGTCAAGCAATGCACATTCTTTGTAGGATTCTGGAGAACAGGCTTTAACCACTCGTTTTCTCTCAGTGTTTTTCACACTTATCTACGGTTTCAGTTAGGCAACAACGTGGTTACATCAAGTTTCAGTATCAGGCTGCCCTTAAGCTAGACACAGCATCAGTTCTTCCTGTCTTTTCTATATCAAACCTAGAAAATGAGGAGGTATTTTAATAAAGTCACCTAAGCAAGTCAAAGAGCAATCAGCAGAGAATGCCCTACACTGAGAGCTGGGGGTCGCTTTATAGAGAAACAGGCATTTCCTACATCACCCAAACTCGCATATAAACCACACCCTCTGCATACAGTCCTAGTTCAACTTAAAGTTAACTTTAGCTATATATAACAGCCTCTGAAAGGCTGGAAGCACAAATGAAATAACAGTGGATCCTTTATTGCCCAATGAGGGAAATTAACAAGCTTAGGGTTTTAGCTTTACAACCAAGCCACTTTAATTATATGCATTAAAACTGCCGCATTGACCCCGCTTCACAAGATTCACACTCAGGGCTGAAATAGCAGCCACCTCGAATCCAATCAGGTAAGGCTTTGTTCCAGGCTACAGTTTTTCCCTACACGGGCCTGATCAGCCAAGTTGCAAGCCAGGTCACGGCAGTAAACCCAGCTTCCCAACAGGCTCTCCTTGAGAAGCAGGCCCTGCTTGCTGCCCCAGCCAAGCCCTGAGGCTGGAAGGGGAGCCTCCTTCTCCGTTAGGACTTCTCCATGTTAGTCCTACTGTCAGAGCCGGAGGGCACAGCGTCCCCTCCCACGGCTTTCGGCCACGTAGCGCGGTACCGACACTCCCAGGCCTATCCCAGCAGCACGGCACCTCCCGCCTCCGTTCCCCCACACGTCTCAAGGATACATTTTCGCGGAGAGGGCTCTCTCCAGCCCTGGCCGCTACCGAACCCGGCACCGCCTCCCCCTACGGGCGGCCTCCCCGGAGGGTTGCCGCCCCGATCGCCGCTGCCTCGGCTCCTACCCCAGCGACCTCCGCCCCTGTAGGGCCGGCCTCGAAAGCGGAATCGGTCCAGAGCATTGTGGCTGCGCTCCCAGAAGGAGAGCCGGGGGCCCGTATCCGAGTGCGATCCCGACGGCATCCGCGACGCCGGCATGGGCGGCGGATGAGATCGGAACGAGTCCTTGGGCCGATACCCGCCGTGGCCGTGCGGATGCCCCGTGTCCGGCGCGGGCGGGTGCCGCGAGCGGGGAAAGGGGCGCCCGGAGGAAGAGAGGGACATGCCCCCGCGGAGGCCGGGAGGCGGCCTGCGCCTCGAGTAAGGCCTGCTGCTGACGAGGCCGCCGCCGGGCTCGTAGCCGTAGGGCCTGAAGCAGTTGTCATCGTCGCTGATTTCGCCGTCTTCCAGCTCCCCTTCTTCCTTCGGGGAGAGCCTGCTACGATCCAGCGCCGCCTTCGTAGGCGCGGCCGCCGCCTCCGCGGCCGCCATGGGGCCCAGGCCAACGGTCTCGGCGGAGCTGATCGCCGCGCGGTGCGGCCCGCCCCTGCCACTCGATCGGATTCGCTTCCTGCGCGGAGCTCTGCGGGGCGGAGCAGAACAGAGCGGGGCGGCCCCTCCGCCCCACCCCGGGCCCTGCGGACTATCGCGAGACCACAGCCAGTTCCCCCCCCCGGGGGAGCGAGGCGCCACACGCAGGGCAGTAAATGAGGGGGCAGGCGGCGGGAGGGGAGCGCTGGGTAGTGTGGTTGCCACTGCGGGGCACGGGGCGGGGAAAGCCTGCGGCTCTGCCTATGGCGGGGCGCGGGCCAGTGGCGGATTGGCTCGCTATGTCGGCAAGGGAGGCAGCCATCTTCTGGAAGGCAGTTGCCTTAGTGAGGAGAGCGGTGAAGCCGTGTTGGCCGGCTGTGTAGCTGTGCGTTGTGCTGTCCTCTACCATAAGAATGCTAATGTCAACCTCCTTTATCACCGTCCGAGGTAGCGCCAACTGTAGCCCTCCTGGGGCGCGGGTCTTCTGGGTGCTCATGTGACTGCCCGTTTCCCTGCACCACAGCCCTTCCTCTGTTAGCACACAGGCTTATAAAGGGAAAGGAGCGGGTGTTCCGGCAGTGCCCAGCACCCTTGTGTACATCATTAACCTGCCAGCTGCCTCCCAGTAGCGCAAGTGCTGTTAAATAGTTAAAGGATGATTCTGCGAAGCTTTGCTGCCTTGATTCAAGGAACTTTCCAGGAACTCTCTCACAAAGTTTAAGCTGACAAGCAGGTATTCTTTATTGTGGCGCTGGGAGACACAGCTCCTCCCAGCGTGTCTCCTCTGAGCATCAACCAGACTGTAATTATATTGTCCTTAAACAGACATATTCATTCGATAACAGACATACTCATTAGATTACATACATTACATCATACTTCCAGAGAATTCCTCCCACATGCGTACTAAAATGTGGTAGTGGGCCTTGGGTCCCCTGGTGGTTATTTCTTCATCACTTCGTTTTAGGATCATTATCATATGAGTAACCAGCAGGCAGTTCTGGCAAAGCTGATCTCAGTCATTTCCTTTTCTCTGTAGTTGCTAACAAAGCCTATAGTCCTTGGAGTTACTTATCTACAACCCTATTCTTCAATCAACCCCATTCTTCAATCCACCCTATTCTTCAATCAACCCCATTCTTCAACCCGTAATTACTCAGAAGTTCAGATTGGCTTTATGGCTTCTGTGACTGTAAAGTGAGCATCAGAGAAGGTAAAGCAGTTACATAAACTCCTTAAATCATTTGTCTGAATGTCACTTTCGCTGAGCATTCTGATGCTGCTTCACTGGCTGTTTCAGGGCATTGTCATCCTGTCAGGGTGTTGTCTAGAGAGCAGTGATTTCTGGCAGAAGGAGAAACATGATTTTAAATAAAGCTTATCAGTCTTTCTGGGTTACATTGGCGTCTCCTGGAAAACTTAGAAAACTTTACTTTTAAAACTTACAGCACAGACCCTGAGAGTTTCTTTGCAAAGGCCAAGTTGGACAGGGCTTTGAGCAACCTGGTCTAGTGAAAGGTGTCCCTGCCTATGCAGGGGATCTGGAAATGGATGATCTTGAAGGTCCCATGCAACCCAAACCAGTCTGTGATTCTGTGATCATATACGCTAAACATCTTTGCGGACTTGGAGAAGGACTGCTGCCTTTTTGTTCTTTTCTAGAGGGTAAATTATGAAGGGTTGGTAGTTTTTGGTTGAGGGTTTTTTTCAGTGAATAATGTGCTGTGGATGTATAATTACCAAAAGTAAAACTGAGTATCATGTTACTATTTATTTTTCTTTGCCTTTCTGTCTAGATTTCCTTAGATCCAACAAGAATAGAGAGGATAATGCATATGCTTTGTAAAGTTCAAAATATTGTGCCAAATAAACTTACTTTTCATTGAACAAAACACTTTGCATCATCTTGTTTTGACCAAACTGGACAAACTACATGACTTAGAAGAGATACCATCCCAATGACTTGTTGGGGAAGGGGGGCATCATTCCATCCCAACACACCCAGTCACTTGCCAGCACCTATAATAAACTTTCAGAGCAATATAGAGATATTCCAGCTGCTCCAGCCAATGAACCATCTTCAATTGGAGCTCAGCTCAGATGCCTCTATACAAATGCCTGTAGCATGGGGAACAAACGAGGAATTAGAGATGTGTGCATGTCTTTAGGGGTATGATATCATAGGCATCACAGAAACATGGAGGGATGGCTCCTACGACTGGAGTGCTGGAATGGAAGGTTACAGGCTCTCTTTAGAAAAGACAGGCTCGGTAGGCAGGGAGGGGGAGTTGCTATTTATGTTAGGGATAGGCTGGAGAGTATGGAACTCTGTCTGGGGACAGGTGA
>JANRGW010032856.1:0-15928 GCA_024733675.1 Psilopsiagon aymara | reverse complement strand
GAGGAAGAAATTCTTTACTGTGAGGGTGGTGAGGCACTGGAATGGGTTGCCCAGGGAAGTTGTGAATGCTCCATCCCGGGTGGTGTTCAAGGCCAGGTTGGACAGAGCCTTGGGTGGCACAGTTTAGTGTGAGGTGTCCCTGCCCAT
This sequence comes from Psilopsiagon aymara, assembly GCA_024733675.1. Classification (NCBI taxonomy): domain Eukaryota; kingdom Metazoa; phylum Chordata; class Aves; order Psittaciformes; family Psittacidae; genus Psilopsiagon; species Psilopsiagon aymara. The sequence goes on along the minus strand of JANRGW010032856.1, from coordinate 15,781 downwards.
GGCAGGGGGTTTGGAACTAGATGATCTTAAGGTCCTTTCCAAGCCTAACAAATCTATGATTCTGTGATTCTAAAACTCAGGGTAATGGAATGCATATATCATGTCCTAAACTTCTCCAGTTTCTTCTGTTTGAACAATGTGGGTTCTATTAAGATACTTGCAAGGAAGAATGAAGCAAGTTAAAAGTCTGGGTTTGGTATTTAGAGGTGGGATGAAAGGGGAGTGGAGATGGAAGATTTCCTAACGGTACAAGGAGGTTGAAACTAGATGATCTTCAAGGTTCCTTCCAACCCAAATCATTCTGTGATTCTGTATCTATCATATTGCAGTAGCTGGTGTGTTATTTGTATCAACTCTTAATTTCAAACAGATGTTATCTTTAGAGATAGTGGTTCATTGGTGGTTTACACTATTTTACATATCCCACAGTACTAAAACCACCTGCAAATATGACAGAGGACCCGCTTAATACTTTCTGAAGTAGCAGCTGGAGGGAGGTCAGGCAGGTTTCTGAAGCTGTGTTAGGTTCCTATGTCTGTGTTTGAAATCTGATCCACTGTAGTTTCAAAGAAATTTCAGTATCACTACATCTAAGCTGCAGAAATTTCCTTCCCAGCAGATGTTTGTTTACTTGGGCATTCCAGAGCTTTGCATGTATCTGGTTCTAGTTTCATTTGTACAGTTACCTGTATTTCTAAGTGGTTTACACATCAGTAGGGAATTAGTATCAGCATCTTTTAGAGTGGGAAGGAAAATGTTTATCGGGCTAAAATTGGCAAAATAGAAGCATTTCCTATGGGAAATTAACCTGATGTGGGTTTTCCCGCTCTACTGGCTGTTACTGCATGTTTAACTACAAGTGTGTTGAATTTATTCCACAATTCTATATGATCTGCATTATAAATTTCTAGCAGAGATACTCAACCGTCTGAAAAGAAAAAGAGTCTGAGACTTACAGTGGTTTTGCATATCCTATGGTATCATATGTCCCTTCTTTTATTTCAGTCATCTGAGACCGTCTGCTTTTTGCTCTTGTCTGGTGCAATCAGGCAAGTAATTTTATGTCTAAATGTTCAGGAAGAAGCAGATTCATCAACTGTATTTATTACTGTTAATAAACAAGGAAATCGATAATGTTAAATTCTTGTTTGTAAAGGTAATAACACGGCATGGGTAAAAAGAGTGCGTTCATCTGATGATTTTGGTATGTACGAGTTGGAACAAAAGGCTATTTGGAAACCAAAGGAGATGCAATTCAAAGAGAAAACATTAAGACATTCTATCTTAGCTGCATTTAACTTTGTGCTTTTGAAAGGGATAGTGTTGCTTCTGGAAAACAAATTTTTGTATTAAAGACTGCAAATGTTTTCTGTAAAGTTAAAATGCAATAATTTAAAATACAGGAAAGCATACATCTTAATACAGGAGCACAGAATTTGATTTATTCTTTATCACACTCCCTGAATATTACCTACACCTCTAGACAAAGTGTGCTGGTTTTGGCTGGGGTAGAGTTAATTTTCTTCATAGCAGCTGGAATGGGGCTATAGTTTGGATTTGTGCTGAAAACAGTGCTGATAACACAGGGACATCTTAGCTGCTGCTAAGCAGTGATCACACAGAGTCAAGGCCTTTTCTGCCTCTTACCCCACCAGCAAGAGGACTGCGGGTGCACAAGAAGCTGGGAGAGGACACAGCTGGGACGGCTGACCCCAACTGACCAAATGGATATTCCAGACAATAAATTATAAATCCCAGCATTATTATATCTGTTGAAGTTTTAAATATCCCCGACATAAAAAAATCACCATATTTTAACTTTCTCACTATATGTGTCTCAAGCTGTTCATCTAGAGTTGAAAACCAATACTGATCTAGTAGTCTCTATTATGTTTTTGCTTTAAGTGACCTTATTTCTGGTCCACAAAGCATTTAAAAAAAAATCAAAGTTTAAGGCAGAAAATTAGTGATATGTTTCCCATTTAAGTGGTTACAAGTAAGATGGAATCTTGTTTTTCAGAAGCACAATCTGAGCTTTAAGGACTGGGCTACATTTTAGGGTATAAAAGATATTCAGTATCTTTTGATACTGCAGTGTTTGTCTGAGGCTAACTATATGATTATTTTTGTCCTGTTCCTGCTTTGTAAGTGTCAATTATGATTGTCTGACACCAACGCAATACTTAATCTAGCCAGGTTTAAGCTTAATTCACTTCATATTAACTTGCAACTTGTATTGGTGCATTTGGTCTAGCTGGGATGGAGGTTCTAAATCACGGCCCACATGGTGCTGTGTTTTGGGTCTGTGGCTAAAACAGTGTAGATGACATACCAGTGTTTTGGATGTGGCTGAGTCCTGCCTGCCCATCCTCAAGGTGCCCTCTTTTTTGCAATCTGCCCATGCCCCCATGTGTGGGCTGGTAGTGGGCAGGAGGTGGGGAGGGGACACAGTCAGGACACCCAACCCAAACCGGCCAAGGGGACTTTCCACACCATGTAAACTCTGTGCTCAGTAATAAGAAACAGCAGAGGAAGAAGATGGATGGTGGGGGAGTTGTCTTCTAAGCTGATGTTGCTCGAACACTTGTGGCCAAGCTGATGTGGCTCAGCATCACTCTGCTTGTGGGAGGTGGCAAGTGATTCTCTTTGCTATGCTTGGTTCTGTATTCTGTACCTCCCCTCTTAAGCTGTTTTTTATCTCGATCCATGAGTTTTCTCACTTATGACGAAGGCATTCTACATAAAAAGTTGAACACTATAGATTGTATTTTAATTTCTAAGAGTTAAGTTGTGGGAAAATAATGGAAGACTGGCGAGGAGGATTGTAAACATGCCCGAGTGACTTGCAGCTGAGGTGTCTAAACCAAATACGCTAACTGTTATTTAGCCTTGTGTGTTGGACAAGTAGAACATTTGTGTTTAGATAACATAAGCCTGCGATAGACAGAGGCACCCTATCAGACATGCTTAAGATTCTTGCCCTGTTGTAGGAAAAATCAAAGCATGGTGGTAAACTCTGCCTGTGTGAATCTTTGATAAACAGGCAAAACCAGTGGTGCCCATGTCCCCGCTTCTGCCCAGGGGCTGCTTCAGGGATCCCCTGGCTGGCGAAGTGATGGAAATGAATTTACTCTTTGCATTTCATCTGTGGTTTTGTGGTTGTTCATGCGTCCTGCCCGTACAGGCTCACACAATATTCAGTTAATCCATAACTTGACACTATGCAAGTTGTGCAATTTCGCATAATGCTGTTGTTTCCTAACTCATTTCCTATTTTGTTTGTTTGTTTGTTTATATAATGGAAATATGTGAAATCTTCCTAAGAAGAAAGAGATTTATATCCAAGAAGAAACATCCAACTTCAAAAGAAACATGAAATGTAAACATGTTCTTACTGAATGCAGTTAATGCCTTCAAAAGACACATGAAAGTAAAAGGAAGTAAAAATCAGAGACAGTAACACTGAGAAAAAGAATGAAGAATTGCATTCTAGCAGCAGGCAGAGCTGCACAATGATAGATGGAAATATTTGCCTCATGAGAAGCTCAAAATTAAGTAATACTTCACCAAGAGATATGACTGAGCAAATTATATTAAATGCCTCAAGGAATCTTCCCTGGGATGAGTTAAAAATACAACATAGAAAGATGAGGTATTTATAAGAGATAGGAGATTAAAATGAGATCTTTCACAGAAGACTATTTATAAAGCTTTTCAAATTAAAAAGTAGTCTGTAATCTTTACTTAGATATTTATGGTGACTTAGTGCTAAAATATGAATAAATCACATTGACATATTCTCTCATAAAATCTCCTTTTTATGACTGTTTTATTATTCAATAGCGATTGAAGACATGTTTAAAATCTGGCAGGTGTTAAAATGTGATTTTAGATTTTCACCTCAGGTAATAATAATGTCTGATGGAAAAGCTGGTTCTGAGAGTTTTGTCTTTCCCAAAGGACATACAAGAAGCTTTTTGCTTTTGGAAGAGGTTTTCTATTTAGAAACGTAAAATAATCACTGCAGGTAACTTCAGATGGAACGCACTCGAGTAGCAGTTCACTTCCTCCTGTTAGATGTTGCTAAAAAGAATGGCACTTTTCTCTAGGGAACCTCAGTGCCCTTTCCTTTGCCCTCAGAGATCTGCAACTGAGGATCCTGCATTGGTACTTGAGACTCTGTACAAGCCTCTCTGTAAGGACTCAGAGAAATGAATGGCATGCTGAGGAGAAGGAAGCAAGCAAAGTCAGAAACTGAACCATAGAACTAGTGCCCTCTTTAAAGCAAACACTGTAGGCTTTTGCTGTAGAGTTTGTATTGCAGTTGAAGCTCGTACTTATATTGTATTTGTATATCTAGCCCAAGGTTAACACCAAAGAGATTGTGCTAAGTGTGCAGTGATATTTTTTTGCCCTTTGATGGGATGATTCCTCAAATTGTGTACACCATTGATCAGAAAAAGAACTCGAACAATCTTGCAGTGTTTTCCTTACATTTCCTGTTCTACCATATGCATGTACTTTTACTAATCAGAAATATCTCTTCAGATAAAAGAAAGTTATAGTATGTGGATGGCACAGCCAATTTTATGTTGGAGATATTTATATATCAAATATATATCAGATCAAATGCCTGGTCATTTTTTACACTGATACATACACAAGTACATAGATGGATGATTAAATGCAACACTTTCAATTGGTATTTTCATGTTTTTCCTAAATGATTTTAAAATAATTCATATATTACTTAAAACAGAAAATCTGAAACTAAGGGCTCAAATTAGCAGGATTTAAAATAAGCAATTTTACCGTTTTTATTTGACAGTTAATACTGCTGCAGGTTGGGTTGTACACAGAATGTTGGAAGGGGACAGAAGAGAAAAAATAAAACATTAATTTGGCAAGACTTATCTTTTCCTGAAGAGGTGGATGAAACTTTACTATAGCATTTTCATCTATAGCAAGGTACAATTCCTTTCTTTTTGTTAAAAACACTTTAGAAATACACATTTTTTTCTCAGTTTTTAAAATTCCTCAATATAAACATTTTTAATGTACTATTTGTTACAGCATATACTCAGAGCAGAGGATAACAAAATAGGTGTTGAACACAAGTCACAAGTTAGTTGTTGCAACAATAAAAAGAGCCATTAATAAACATATTTTTGGATGGAGGGAATGAAGGGTTACATGAAGATGCTTATTTATTTGTACTGGTCAGAAGTGAAGATGATCAAAGGCTGGAGCACCTCTCCTGTGAAGACTGGCTCCAAGAGTTGGGATTGTTCAGCCTGGAGAAGAGAAGGGTCCAGGGAGACTTTAGAGCAGCCTCACAGTACCTAAAGGGGGCCTACAAGAAATCTGAGGAAGGACTTTTTACAAGGGCATGTTGTCACAGGACATGGGGTAATGCCCATGATTTAAATAGGCTCCCAAGACTCTATAGAACATGATGTCAGCTCACAGTTTTGTGAGCTATCAAATAAACATCTAGTATCATTAGACAGTCAATGACAGTTAATAGCTTTGGTACAAGTACACTGTCCCATGTAGCATGTTGCACCTGCTTTCAAGTAAGAAGTATTCCCAGAGAAACTTATCCCAGGTAGTGGGTAGGAGTTGGAGCTTCATGCACATCTCTACTGGATCAAGTTGGATCAGTTCCCATTTGTTGCCAGTGGAGGTGCCCTTCGACAAGGAATTTCTGCCCTCTGGGGTTTTTTACTGACAAATTACATGCTATAGGAAGTATAGTGAAACCTTCACTAGGGCGATGAGGGATATGGGAACACACCCAGCATTTTGAAACAGGTAAGTCTTTAGATAATGGTAAGCCAACCGAAGAAAAGTATTTTAATATTTTATGTTAGGATATAAAGATTTGAACTCCTGGAGGACAGTACCTTTAGGGGTTCCCTTCTCTTGATCTTAAGTCATCTGTGTGTCTCCAGCTGGCAACTAAGTTCCATGCAGCTGGTCACTCACTCGCCTTCCCCAGTGGGATGGAGAGGAGAACTGAAAAAAAAGTAGAACCCATGAGTTGAGATAGGAACAGGTTAATAACTGAAATGAAGTCAAATATAATAATTTAATAAACAAAATAGAGGAATAAACCCCAAGAAAGACAAGTGATACACAATACAATTGCTTACCACCCACTGACCGATGCCCAGCCCCACCTGGCCAACTCATCCCAGTTCATCTACTGGGCATGACATCCTTTGGTATGAAATACCCCTTTGGCTAGTTTGGGTCAGGTGTCCTGTCTCTGCTCCATCCTGGCTTCTCATGCTCCTCCTCACTGACAAGAGCATGAGAGACTGAAAAGTCCTTGATCAGGAAGTGTTGCTTAGCAACAACTAAAACATCGGTGTGTCATCAGCATTGTTCTCAGACTAAAGCAAAAATACAACACTGCACTGGCTACTGGGAAGAAAGTTACCTCAGCTGAAACCAAGGCAACCTGAGTGAATAGTCCTCATGCATTTCATTACAGCCTTGCAGTAAGTCAACGTGACATCATCAGTCATTTATAGTTGGATCTATGTGGTGGCTTAGGTGGGGTATGCAGTAACCTTATGGGTTTACTTACAAGAACTTCTTACGAGGATAGTGAGTGGTTTTTACTTCATAGTGTCCTTGATGTATATTGGGGCCAAAGGTAAAGCATTTGGCCATTTTAGGCCAGTTTCTTCATAAATTTTGGCCAGTATGTTTCTCTAAACAGATTTCTTCTTTCAGCAGCTCAACAGAGCAAATGATGTTGGATTCCTAGGGCTTTATAGACCCCCTGGACAACTTGTCCTGTGAAATGAGGCCCCTGGTTGCTGTGAAATACAAGGAGTATTCCAAAATGAGGCATTCACTCAAATATTTCTTGGTGATTGCTGTGGTTTAACCCCAGCTGGCAACTAAGTACACAGCTGCTCTCTTGTCCCCCAGAGGAGAACTGGAAAAAAGGTAAAACCTGCTGGTGAAGATAAGAGCAATTTAATAATTAAAATAAGATGTAATAATAACAACAGAGAGAAAACAAAAAACCACAACATTGGTGTACAATACAATTTTCACCACCCCCTGACTGAAGCCTAGCCTGTCCTTAAGCAGCAACTGGTGACTCTCATCCAACTCACCCCAGTTTATATACCGGGCATGACATGCTCTGGTATGGAATACCCCTTTGGCCAGTTCAGGTCAGCTGTCCTAGCTGTGCTCCATCCCAGCTTCTTGTGCCACTCCTCACTGGCAGTGCAGGAGAGACCGTGAAGAGGCAGTTGCCAATGAACACGGTTGTAGACCTCTAGTGGAAGTACAGACATGTCTTGATTTGGCTATGATAGAGTTAATTTTCTTCCTAGTAGCTGGCACAGTGGTTTGGCTTTAGTCTAAAAATAATATTGATAACAACATCTTAGTTGCTGCTAAGCAATGGTTAACCCTAAGTCAAGGACTTCTCATGCTCTGCCAGAAAGGAGGTGCACAAGAAGCCAGAAGGGAGCACAGCCATGACAGCTGACCCACACTAGCCAAAGGGGTTCATCATACTGAGGATATAAACTGGGGGGAATTACCTGGAAGGCCCAGATTGCTGCTTGGGTTAGACTGGGTATCGGTCAGTGGGTGCTGAGCAATTGCATTGTGCATCACTTTTGTTTTCCAAACTTTCATTTCTCCCTTTTTTTTTCTTGTTCCCTATTATTATTTCTATTATTATTATATTTTATTTCATTTCAATTATTTAACTGTTCTTATCTCACCCTGTGGGATTTTACCTTCTTTCCAGTTCTCCTCCCCATCCCACCCAGGGTGGGGAGAGTGAGCAAGCAGCTGGATGGTATGATGTTGCCAGCTGGGGTTAAACCACAAGAAGACAGCACACTCTGGATGTCCTGTGGAGCTGCTGGAACAGGACCCATCTGCAAAAAAGGGTCAGGTCTCATTTCTGTAGGGGAACATCTCTGAAGTCATGGAGCAGTGCCGGGGGTTGTTCCATAACAGAGAGACGGCTGTGGCAGTCTCCATAGGAAGAGGCAGGACATAATGCTGCAGGGTTAAAAACAGAACAGCAAGATAAATGTTGGCTGCTGATAGAAGTAATTTCGTTGGAAAATATGTTTTTGCAAGTTGGAAATATGCTGGGGTTTCCCTTTTAAAATTAGGACGGGGATGACCCAGGACCAGAGTATCCAGGGCTTTTTTCAATCAAAAAATCCCCACCAGCAGTTACTTTCTGTGATTTCTTTAGTTTGGATTTTATTTTTTTTTCGATTGGATGTCTTTTCTTACCAGCTGAAAAAGACATTCCAGTAGACCTGGGCCACCAGGTTGCCTATTTATACTATTGAAAATACCAACAAGGGAACCAGACTTCCAAAAATTAACACCTCATTAAAGTTATATTAAAAAACTGAAGGAGTATGCCTGTTATTTCTCAGTTGGTAGGTGTAAAAACGTTGGGATTGCAGCCTCAGAGAACTAAATTGATCTGTAAAGGGGTATGACATACCCTCTCTGCCAGGACATTTTTTTCAGCTTTTCTTGCAGCACTTTACTGTTATTCTTCAGCCTAATCTGAACTATGAATGTAGGAAAATTAAAGAATTTTAAGTGTTTTGTCCAGCTCCAGACATCTTGTCTTGATGCTACCTTCAGAAAAACTCAGGAATCTGAACTCGTCAAGAAAACAGAAGTGGAAGGGGATGACATTCACAAAGGCCCCAATTTAAAGCACAGAAAGCTAGTATTTCACTTTGCCTGTGCTGCTAAATAAGCGGGGTGGGATCCAACCCCTGACCCCAGGGCCAAGTGGATTTCAGGACTAGCCCACTCTCTAGGGACCTCCTGGAAACAGCTCGTTGGAGAAGTCCAAATACAGCTGGAGAGTACATTTACAATTACACGGTATCACTGAGAGGTCAGTGCTTGAGCTGCACCGAGGTGTTCTTTATTTATTTAGCAGTACAAAATAATCATCTAAGCCTTCTCTCTTAGTTTATGGAGAAAGAAAAATGCCTTTTTACTGGTCGTTTCAGTTTGCCTAATGACTGTGACTTCACAGGGTGGACACGTTGCAGAAATCTTGTGTTAATTAATAGGAGAACAGTAGCTTCCATAGGCTGAACTTAACTTTTATATATACACCACAGTGTCCTAAGACAATGAATACTTGAACATCATGCCATAAGGCATTTCTGCAAATGTTTCAGTAGCTTACATCAGGCGGCAGCTACTAATGGCCTGATTATATGGAACTTTTCATTACCAGTTATACCTTAGTGTATTTTGCACAGCGATAGGGTGCTCTGCAACTTCAATACCAATTTATGACACTGGGTGGATCTCCTAACTCAGAAGAACATGAAAAGAAGTCTTTAATTGACATTCTCTTCAGCATGAGAAGAGTGGATTGGGCTCCACCCTGTTTGTTAACGTCTTGATTTCTCCATTTTTCATCTGCTTCACAACAGGATTATTTACTGCGGCATCACTTTACTGTTTGTGACTGAAAGAATGGGAACAAATTACGACAGCAAAGAAGCAGAACAGCCACTCAAAATATTCTTTTTGATGAGAAACTTCAGTTGCTGAAGACCTTGGGAATCTGGAGTTTGTCATAGGACTTAAACTGATCTTGCTTTTGAAATACTTTACCTGCACCAGTTCATCTGAATCTGTACTGAAGTCTTGAAAGGTAAGGGATATTTCTGCCTAACTTTTGAGTGCACACGGTTATACCCATCTCTTTTAGGTAAAACCTTCCTTCCATACTCTGTAGTTTTAGTTTTCCAGGAGGTTTTCACATTTCATACTTAATAACCAGTTTCTAAAGCAAAAAGAGTCCTTGGCTTTTTAGCAGGGTTTGAAGTTTGATATTCAGGTGTTTCTCCTTGTTGAAACAGGACTAAAATTCTGTATTACCAAAATCAAAAGTATTGTATTTGCATGAGTAAAGTACTTAATGGTACAAAAATTGCTCTTTATTAAAAAGCAAATGTCCTGAAATCTAGTTTATTGGCCACAGAGGACAGTAAACCCAGTTTCAATCCTTGTGCTGCTTAGTCTTGTGAAGACAAGTAAGGACATTGGTCTTCTCCATGCCCAGTGATTTCCAGCCCATTAATTCATTTGAAGGTGCGTGCACCGATTTTTTTTTTTTTTGGACGAAACTGTCGTACCTGCAGACAAAAATCTCTTTTTGAGCTCAGTTCATTTGAAGTTGCTGACAAGAAGACAGAAGAAAAGGGGATTTCCTCTGTTTGCATTTAAATCTGAAAACTGGTGGTTTGCTTTTTGGAGGTGTGTTGGACCATCCATTTCACATTTGTATATTCATGGTATTACCCTTCTGCTTTCCTACCTACATGCTGCTTCTTGCCAGTGTCATTCAGCAGAGCTTTTTCTACACTCTGAGGGTTCTCTTTCCATGTTCCAGCCCATCTCCACAGGTATTTCCCAGGCATTCTCCCTGGCCTTGTTTTCTTAGCAACCCTCATTTTTGTCCTAGACTTTTTTTTTTCCCTGAAGTCACCCATCTTTTATATGAAGCTGCAGCTCAACAATTTCATAGCTCAAATCAGCCCTTCCTCTGGACTGCATTTCCAAGTATTTTCCTTTTAAAAACCTACAGCTTATGTTTTCACAGATACTTGGGCACCCATTTCCATCTCAAATCAATGGGAGCTTAGCAAACCTGTCAGAATCCAGGCCTACTCACTAATAACCTGGAGGACAATACTTTTCATTAAGACTTTATTCCATGTCTAGATTCAGCTTTGTTTTATCCCCTTGCCCCCCAGTATTTCTTACAAGTTACTTTAAACACAGTAAAAAGTCATCGTAAATCTTTAGCAGTATTTACCAGAATTGTCCAATACTGCTAAATACCCTAAAGCTAAATGTGACCTAGTTCTTTTGCTGAAAATCATAAATCTAACTATGATATATGTGGGAAAAAAAATGTGCATGGTTCCATCACTTCTGCTCAGACTGCCTAAACAGGTCAAACTGCTAATTTGCATCACTATGTACGGCAAGTTACACCCACTTGTGTTGAGGCAGACTTGGAAGGACATGTGTTTCTACAGGCTAAAAATGTATGTAACTTAATGCTTCTGAATCATTTAGAAGTTATCTAAATCTAAAAGCCAGTCAGTCCTGTTCCTTTGCATAGTTATTATTCTGTCAACACAGACTATGGTTTACCGAGTGTGGTGATACAGAAAAAAGATGCAGCTTTGATGTCTATTCCGTGGTTGTTCCCATCCACCACATGCTGGCATTCATTTCGCAAAGCAGTTCTGGTGTACATGAGCTAGATTCCTCCTGGAGGAGCCTAACCTTCCAGTTTCCCTCCAGACACACTCAAAGGCTTGAGGGGTTTGACCCCACATGAGGACCACACCATCGAAAATACGTAACAAATGCCAACAGTTGTTTCCAGAAGTGTTTGCAATTTGGTAGGCATTTTCACAGGTGACTGCTAATTTTGGGAGCTCTACTTAAAATGGATATTTACCTGCAGTATGAGGCTTTTCCGTCTGTTTTCTGTAAACTCTCTAATGACACTATCACCACAAGATTTTACAGTCTTACTATTTTGTCTTTTCTAGAAGTGTGACTATTATTCAAGGCTCTTGCCAGTAGCTATACTCAGTGCAATGTTAACAATGTTTAGAGATGTTTAATTTCATGTATTTAACAGTATTTTCAGTAATTTTAATAATTATTTTTTGTTACTAGAAAGACAAGTTTAACAATGAAGAATAAAAATGTTTAAATTAGTATTTAAGTTTCAAGCTATATTACTCATAATGCATTTTATCAAGCACAAAAACTACAGAGGCAATTGATATGAAGCAGGAATATTTCATTAAGTAAATATATGTACAGATATAAATTCTTGTGGAGTGTTACAAGGAAAATACAGCATAAAAGCTCACATCCAAGTATGGTGTTTTCTCCTGCAATAGCCAAGTTAAAGAAAGTAGTAAAAATCAAGATCATTGAAGCAGTTCTTTTTCCTTCATTGTCCTATTAACTGTAAGACAAACAATACTCATCTCCAAAGACAATTTTAATAGCTTCCTCTGTTTTTAAAAAACAATGGCCAGCTCCCTTTATCTTTCTTTTATCTCTACTATGAACAGTATTTTTTATGCTGTAAAAAAGACAATGGAAGAAGGTGAAATGGATTATTCCATGGTCTGACCAGCATTTCCTATTGATTTTATACCACTAAGTAAAAAGAACAGCATAACAAAACCAGAACTCTCACAAATAGGAATAATGTTTTAAGCAGATTAGAGAAATGGAGAGTACTATCAGAGATATAAAAAGGTGGAACAGAACAGAAAGTCTACTTCATGAAAATTTGGAAATTTTATGCTAAATTATGGCAAACCTACTAAATTCTAATGTATTCCTGGGAAAATAATGAATGCAAAAGAGTGATTAGCATGCTATGTACAGTAACATGCTGTTATCTTCAGTTGGTCATGCTGCCTTTAATCATCTTGCATTCCTGTCTCCTATTAAATCATATTTATTTTTACTTCTAGACTCTGCACTGGTCGTGCTTTGCATCCTATAGATCTGGGAAAATGGTAAGAAGGAACTCCTCTTCTCAATGTTGGGCAGCCTGTAATTCTAACAATATCTTTTTATTTTAACTTCTCAGATTTTTCTTGTTTCAAGTATGTATTTGTATGGGAAAGCATGGGGAAAACTTCAAGACCTACTTGTGTCAAGCAATTGTTACTTGCCTTTTTTTAATTATCAAGCTTATCAATATTATTAGGTGTGAATTGGGAATGTGTTTTTTAATAAGCAAAAAATATTTATTAAATGTATGTCTTGCATATATTGTACAATACTCTTCTTACTGAGCAAGATGGCATTTTAAGCGCATGAATTCTGAATTAGTGATACTCTAAACATCTAGATGGGTGCTTAATTTAAATTAAAAAAACCTCCCAAACAACACATTTGCCCATTGAAAGTGTTGTGATTTTATTGTTAATCATTATTGCAGGACTTTGTAAAAACAAAGGGCAACATCTAGAAAAGAGGACTTTAAACATAGTTTTTGGGCCAATGACAGTAACTGCTGTAGATGCTACTTTCAAAAATGTGGCGACTTCTTTCAGTTCCTAAAAGTGGAAAGAAGTCCAACTTTGGGTTCCTTTCTTTTTCATTTTCAAATCTTCTTGTAACATTCCATGCGTACCAAGTGACTGCAGGAAAACTTGTTGGTTGCGTATAATAGAAAAAACTGAAAGAGGGATGTATAAAGCCTCACGCAGAAAAAGCAAAAGAGCTAAAGTGCAAAAGACTCAGAGCTAAAAGAGGAGTCAAAGCCAACATTATTCACAGTGCTTGCTACAGGTTTCATGACTAGAACCACCTTTCTCACCCCAGGCATCAAGAGCAGTATACTCTTTGCTTTTATTTCTCATGTAAGCTCCAGGAGCAGCGTCTATGGCTTTAAGCCAAGATGTAAGATTTGCGGATAAGCCAGTTCAACAGTCTGGCATGTCCCTAAATCAGTGCAAGTGCTACCTATCCATGAAGGAAGCTGAAGGATCCTTTAGAGTGCCGCAAACCTGTCCCCTCATCGTACCAACTTGTGTGTTTCCATTAATCATGGTCCCATGGTTGTATAGTCCCACAGGTATCAGCCAGGGGTTTATGATTCCTGCAGGAATCTTTGTTTCTCCACCAGAAAAATTCAGTATCAGTCTATTACAGTTTAGAAAACAAAAAATAAGCAATAAATTAAATAATTAATTTCAGTTAAGAGTGTATTTGAATTAATAGATTTATGGGAGTTGGTTACACCTAAACAAGCAGCTACTTGTTCAGTCACCAGTCTAAGTAGAAGTATCTTGTTCTGGTTGAAAATTTTGTTTACTTAGATTTTGGCAGGAGCACTAAGCAGTGTCGTATCAGTGTTATCCTTTGAAAGGTGTCCTGCTCTTACAAACCAGCCCAGCTGCTGAGCCCCTGACTTTTAGATTTCAAATCCAGATCTCAGAGATTGTATGAAAATTTGGGAGCTAGGAAGGAACATCAGGTGTACCAAATTAAGTCCTGCTACATTAGTATTAACGTTTTGGGGACTCCCAGTTCAGAGAAAATTTGGGTGTTCCCAGTCTTTTTTATCAATAAATACAGCAGAAAATAAAGCCTCTACACCCTCGTCTAAGGCACCTGGTTCAAATTTTGGCTCTTACTGCCTGGAGCCAACACACTGTAATCAGCCAAGTGCTAACTTTAACCTCTGAAATAAGCCTGCTGTCTTCAACTAAAACAAAGTATCTGTAAATCTCTGTAGAACATGGTCCCTAGTTTAGACAACATCTGAAGAAGCAGCTGTGAGCTGACTATTTCTTTCACAGCAACACAGAAATATATCTAAGTTTCTGTTGCAAAAGAATCCACAACCTGGACTGTGTTCACACCCTGTTAGAAACTTACTCCAGATCCTGAATGAAAAATAATGGGACGTGCTTGAAAGATGAACAGGTGCCAACACACAAGAAATCGGCTTCAATTCAGCAGGGAAGTTGTCAACTCTTACACTACGATTATTTATTTGAATTTTTAAGCTTAAACAGCTGCTCTTGTATGAAAAAGAACTTTAATTCACGTTTTCCTATTACTCTGCCTGTCATTGGATACTTAAAGATTTTATTCTGCTGCTGCTACAAGTCCATAAAAGTGGCACCCAAGGTTGCTGATGTTCATGAGGTGGCTCATCTGTACCCATGTTTGTAAACTTGAAGGGTTTGGGTCCATCTTCCACATAACAAATGTTCAATATATAAATGCTAATTCAGAATTACCCTCTGTGATGCCTGAAGTAGTTTATTTTATAGGCAGCTGCTTCAAAATGAAGGGAGGGGTTTTGAGAAGTGGAGTTTCTCATCTGTCTTTGCTTTGGTAACAAAGCCTCTGACATGCTTAGGAGGAGTTGTGGAGTCCTTCTAGTAACTCAGGATACATTAGTTACAGTCAAGGGTTTTGAGAGTAATTCTCACATGCCCAATGAAAAGCTACTAGGCAGGTTTGGCTTATTTACATCCCATGTGAACTTCAAGAGATGTTTCAAGGCTCCTTCTTGTCCTGTTAACCAACTCTGCAATGCTCCAGCAAGTTTCAAACCTCATCCAGATACTCACTGGTATCACTAATTACCAACTCACTTCATACTTTTCATGCCTAGGTTTATTACACAAACACTATTTGCCAAATTTTATTATAAATAATTATATATACTTATTATAAATTATATATATTATATATTATAAATAACATTTTAAAAAATACATTATAAAACTACTGTTTTTCCCACTGGTCGCTATTCGAGCCCTCGGTGTAAGGCACTAGACGCCCCGGTGCAGAGGCAAGCCGTGGGCTCATGAGCCCGGAGCGAGCGACTGGCTCTCGGATAAACGTTGACCACAGGGGCGGCACGCTTAGTAAGGACGGGGAGTTGCGAAAGGCAGACGCCGGTCCGCAGAGGATCAGTACCCAGGAGCTCACTAGGGTTAGAAAAGGCTGTGGGTGAATGACCGACATCACGCCGCCGTTCCGAGCCCCTTCAGCGCTTGCAGGAGCCGGGACGCCTTCGCCCTCCCTCCTCCCCCGCCACCGTGCAGGCCGGCGGGGCATGCGCAGAGGGGCGGCGGGGCGGGATGGTGGCGGCGCCGGCGGGCCGCGGGAGCAGGTCGGTAGCGGAGCTGGGTGGTGGGAGGGAAGGAGGAAGGGCCGGGGCCTA